>JAPMOR010052214.1:84872-123889 GCA_026543865.1 Argiope aurantia | reverse complement strand
ATTATTCCTGGTTATAAGGAATTTTATAGAATTATATTATTCCTGGTAATAAGAAATTTTATAAAATTATAATACGCATGTTTTTTCAAAAAAAAAAAAAAAATGGAAATGATAAAGATACTAAGTTTATAAAACTTATATCGTTTGAATAGTTAAAACAGATTAAAATATCTTATTGCTTCCAAATGGTCCAATATTTAAATGATTTCAAGAACAATTCTTTTAAAATATTTACGTATTTTAAAACATCTAAAATACACATTTTGATCGTATAATTAACGAAAAGTTTGAGCTTTTGAAATAAACAGGTGAGAAGCGATATTACAGTCCACCATTCATTGAACAATTTACCTCACAAATAGGTCTACAGATAATTATTAAAAAAAAGGTGAAACTCGAATCGAAACATTTATAGAATAAACTTCGTAGCAAACTGCCCGATTTCTAAAAAAAGATTATCTTTTTATTTGACGCTAATTGGCAAACTCAAATTTCGCAATAGAGATTTCAAATAAAATTCGTGATAAAAAGCTGAAGGTTATTTCTGAACATAGGAATTCTTGAACTGCGGATTCTTTCTAAACCCTCCCCCGCATATATATTTTTTTTTTTACAAATAAATCGCCCTTCGAATTCCTTTGCTTCAATTTAAAAAATGAAATCCAGTTTTATCATATCAGTTCGGATGCACTCATTGTGAAATTCATTATTTTGTGTACGTTTTATTTGACTGAATCACTGTCCTTTATTTCTGCTTATGATTCGCTCCACTATATAAAAAGATGCTTACTTCTGTGGTATTTCTTAATTGTAGTAGAGAAAAATATCTAATTGGATGGTATAAAAGTATCTAATGGATGAATCACAGGTGATTCATACGGTGAACAGCGTATTAAAACAAGGGAATAAAAACTCAACATGCGTGTGCTTTACTCGGATCAAATTCTAAACTTTTTGTCTACTTAATAAGAACTTTTGGCGTCATTCGAAATTGGATGATATGGCCACCAACATGCTAAGGTTTCGCCTAAATTAAAAGCCATTCTCGACCGAAAATCCTAATTTTTAAAATTATTTATTTGAAAACTTGCATTTTTAGATTTTTAAATCCATTCTTACTTTACCTCAACAATAGTTTGAAGTGATATTAACTGTATTTTAATAGAACTTAATAGCTGAAAATGGAAATATAAAGAATATTATAAATAAGAGTTTCATTATTTTTCTCAAGGTTATTAAATTTTTTTTCTATCTCTTTTCGTTTACTATATATTAAATATTATTTTGGAATATTTTGGGCATGATTGGTTTTTGTTTCTGATGGTATTTTTGCAAATTCTGATTCAATGAAATTCCATAATTTCCCACTGATGCTGTAATTTTTGCCAATGGAATCATGGAAAACATTTAAATGGGATTTACGACAAATATTATTTGATAAAAATATCTGTAAGGTAATTAATATGCATTTTCAAGTCAAGTGACCGAACAAATATTGAACATTTTTAGCTCCATCTGCATAGTTGATTAGAAAGAATATTCATTAAAATAAAATAAAACTTAAACGAAAAATAATTAAAAAATACGTAAAGCTCGAAAAAATAAAGAACATTTAGGAAAGGGAATCCTACAAATTTAGGAAGTTTTGAAGAAAAATTCTTTTTTTCATTTCAAAGAAAATCGAAATTTTTTTTCTGGAAATGTAATTTTTTTTCTATAAATTTTCTATTTTTCAAATACGATTATTAAAATAAAATATTTGCTTGCAATTCGGCAAACTTTCAAAACAAGGCCAAACATTCCGAAAAAATCTGGGATTTTACACTAAAATTTCGTAATTAGTAACAATTTCGAATTGCTGTGAAGCGTTTTGTTCAGTTTATAACCAAGTCATTAATGTCATTCATATTTTGAAGATTCCAATCCAGTCTTTTACTTTCAATCAATAGAGCCTGCTGAAAAAATTTAATACAAAATATGACACACTAACTTAGCATAAAAAATATGAAATTCTCTTGAATATTTGAAAAATATTTAAATTATAAAATGTTTCTGTACGATTTATTGAATTTATTTTAAATAAATAATATATTGTAGTAAAAAAAAAGTAGAAAATTCTCGCCTCGAATAACACTGATAAGTTCTCCGAACATTGCTTAATACTTTCATAAGAAAAGAGTCACTGACTTCAAGTCAGTGGGCTTGTCTATGACAAGTGCCATTAGAGACAACACAACAAGAAGATAAGAAATTACCGAAAACCATTAATGTATTTTGATAAAATATGCTAATCTTGTATTTATATCATAATGGTGGCATCACTATTTTAAAAAAGAACATTTAAATGTTTATTTTAAAATGGAGAAAGTAGATACAGAGTGAAATTTCGAGTTAGGAAATCGCATGCATCATACTAGAATCACCGAAAATAACCATACCAGTATGTGCGTAGATATAAAATTTACAAACAAAATACAAGTGTCATAGAAAATTATACAAGTTAGATGAATGAAAATTGGTATGTGGTCTTAGAAATTTTTTTCAAATTTTTCTCTGTCTATCTGCATGCGCATGAACCTATGTAAAAGAATCTTAATACATGTTATATCTAAATAAATGATTTAGATAGCTGAAATTTAGAAAAGGGTCTTATTATTAGAATTATGCATCTGTAGTCTACCTGTTGAATTCATTCAGTCAAAAAGAAATAATCCGAAATCTTTACAGAAGTTTTTTTAAGATAAATACTAGTTACGAAGACGAAGTTAAGTACAAAACGAATTAACTTCGTATTCGTGTAGTAACCGCAAAACCAAAAACTCTTCGAGAACACTGCAGCTGATTTTCTTTTATGGAGTAAAATAAGAGCTATACTATTGAGAACTATAAAAGTATTTGCATATATTGTAAGTAAAGCCTGATTTATATGGTGTAAATATAATAATTATTAAAATTTTACTTAACATTGTAACAATTTCATAACAAAAATATGCATTACGATACAACAAGCAGCATATAAAAATAATAAAAGAACAATATATTTAAAATCTGTAATATTAAACTATATAACGCGAGATTATATAATTGCAATAATAAGTTTTATATTACGTTATTTAATATTACATCTTACCGGATTGCCAAAGCTTCCGCTTTCATTTTTTTATTTATTTACTTTGATTGCCGCATTATTCAAGTAGATTCGAATGTCCTAGTTTCAGTTTTTTTTCCTTTTTCGTAAAATAAAGACATAAAATTATTGGCATTAATAACACATATAGCAAACTGGCAAAACAATTCTTACCTGTTAGCACAAAGCAAATTGCTATTTTCATTTTTATCTTCCGTTTGTTAACTTAAAAAAAATATCTTTTGATGTTCTGTAACGTTCAACAGTCGTGTAGCTGTTAGCTGTTTAACTTGTTTTAAACACGACTGTTTGTGGTCTTCGGTTTCTGCGATTTAAAGATGCCTCAGTGAAAGTTGCAAGCGATTCGTTGTCAAATTGCAATTCGAGTGGACACGTGACCGTTTATTATCTAAATCTGGCAATGAAGTAGCAATTGAAAGGTCAAGAACTAAACTAAATTCTTTGGAAGTGTTGAAGGAGATATATCAGTTGACCTCTTCATAAACAGTGGTCTCCTATCTCATCAGAGAATCAAAAATGTTTTGAAGCAATAAGAAAATAAATGAAGATGGGAAAAACTGTCGCATTTCCTGATGAAATAGTTAAATTATTTGTCTCAAATAATGTTGGCAGATATATCAAACACGCAGTAGATTTTATGCATAAATTCAGAAAATTGTTATAATATTCTTTAGTTTTAAAGGTAAATACAGATAAGTAGAATCAGTCTCGAAATTGCTTGGATATAATTTCGACACTCAGATGATTAAGATTTAATTTGAGTTAATTTTGTTTAGAAAAAAGCTTTCGATTAAATATTTTATAAAATATAGGCGTATCTATACAAAATTTACATATATTTTCAATAGATGTTCATTCGAAATTAAATAAAAAGCTTCAGTGCATCGAATTATCTCATAGCTTTATTAGAAAAGTTACAAAAATGAAATAAAAACATTAACTATATAAAAACAGTGAATTCTTTTTAAAACTAAATAACGTTAACGACTTTTTTATAATAGATATTGAATTGATTCATGATTTTTTTCCCAATAATAGAAATATTAACAAAAATATATAAAAAATGTCAAAAAATAAATTTAAAAAAATCAAATATAAATTATTTTTCAATTTTTAACAAAAAAATATTGGAAGAGAAGGTACTTTTTGAATAGAAGACAAAGTAAAAAATATTTGTCATATGAAAACAAAAAACTTATTTCTAACCATTTTTATATCTGAGAAAATAACAAAAAAATTGCTGTTTAATTTTTAATTGAGTATATCGGAATGTCTTACATAAAAATTGATCTATAATTACATTTATCGATAGATAATAGCGGTCAAAAATAGCTCTCTTAAACATGAATAATTTAAAGTCTAATTTAAATATCTGATACGACTGCTAGTATGATATAATGAAAATTTTAATGCGAAATATCAGTCAATTTTTGCCCTATAGAAGTTCCATTTTTATGTTACATTCGTTATAATATACGTAAACTTTTATTAAATATAATTAAAAGGTATGGAAAATAGTATAAAAATTAAATTGCTTAATTTTTTGAAAATTACATTTTTAGTTTCAAAAATATCGTAATATACTTAATTCACTTACTTTTATATTTGGGAGTGTATGAACCCAAGATTCAGTATCATATGTATTCCACGCCTTAATTTTTACCAATTTATGTTCTCTAAACCAGCTTCTATTCCTGACAATGAATTAGTTCCGGTTAGTTAGACAATGAATTAGTTAGGTCATGTTCATATAAAATAAAAACCTTTGGAACATTGTATTATAAATAAAGAAAAAAAAAAGATTACACTTTCAGATTGCTTATTTTCTGTCTCAAATATCTGTAAAAAAATTTAAATTATTATTTTTTTATATCAAATCCCCAGTTTTTTTATTTTAGCTTTTCATAAAGTCTATTTGAGTTTGATTAAAATATTTTCGCTTTTTCCTGGGATTATGATACATCTATGCAAAATAATATACAAACTAAAAATAAAAGAACTAAACAAAATGAAAACTGAAAATTATATTATATATATGCGGTATTAATAGGGAAAATGCTGCAGTTTAAGGAATACTGTGAAAAAACGTAAGCCAATAATAAAAGTGCAAATATAAAACAAAGTGAGTAGCATATTAATTGCTCTCCAAAAGACGGAATCAGAATGGAAAAGGAATTAGCCCTTTTTATACATAACAGTGAACAATTAAATAAAAAGATACTATCTTTCCACTTAAATCAAATTATCACAAATTATATAGTTGACCAATTTGTAAAGATGGAAAAGAGATATGAAACTGATATACAATATAAATACATTTACAGAAACGTGCGTAATAAACCAAGGTAAATAAAATTTGAATACGTACTGAATATACAAAATGGAGAAATAAAAAAAAAATACAGATGGAGGAAATATGATGAGTAGTGAACTTTGCACAAAATTTGTAGATTTCTATCAATTTTTGAACAAAATATTTTCAAAAGAAATCTTTCTGTCTTCACAAGAAATTCTCAACACATTTCTTTGAAAAAATCGGCAAAGCAATAGCACTCGCAATCAAAGAAATTGAAAATTACGACCCTTCACTTCCATAAAACGCTAAGAGACCTCGTCATCTCCTTCAGGCTTAAGACTTCATCACAGCTTTTTCACACCGACTTTAGTCCGTATCAAATTTGCTAAAATTCATTGAAGCAAATTTTTTCATTTCTTCTCTTTATTCCCCCTCTTTTTTCGGATTTATTAGTAAAATTAATACATATTAAGTTAATTCTCCATTTATGTTAGCACAACTATTTACTAAGCAATTTCATTGCCATGTCATTACTCTCTTCACCTGTTTCGTCCGGATGTTAAGAACCTTGAGTTCAAGAATTGCGTGACCCTCCCTTCAAATCGTCATTTCGGTCTTTTCGTCTGATTGTCCGTAGAAAGGTGAACACTTAAACTACGTAACGGAAAGAATTAGATAAATAAAATTTGGTATACATAAACAACATCTGAAAGGTAGTTTTGTTTCAAATTTTGAATCAATCCGCCAATGGATTTGGTTTTTGGGTATTTCAAGACACTTTCACAAGCATACAAATACAATTACTCAAAAACGCATGAACTTAGATAAATGAAATTTGGTACATAACTTTAATATTTAAAAGCCTAAATTTTTCTAAAATTTTGAATGAAATCCGTTCAAGGTATCAGTCATTCAGTTTGCACTTCACTTTTACATGCATGTAAACGCAATAGCTCAAAAATAAAGCTACTTGGATAAATAAAATTAAGTTAACCTCTGATGTGTGCATTTTTAGGAAATTTTTGGATCAAATCCATTTAAGAGTTGACATTCTTATGCATGTAAATGTGATGACTTAAAAGCGCAATAATTTGGACAAATGAAAATTATTAAATCTTATTATTCCTACACTTGAAGCTTTGCGCCAAAATTTGGTTTAAATCGATTGGGGAAAAAGCGTACAAAGTGCAATTGGGTTCTCTTCGCAATGTTATGTAGTTTATCAATTATGTTTATCTTCAAAAATAAAAAAATCTGAGCATTCCTGGCATTCACTTATCGAAAGTCCACAATTTTGTGTGCGAAGAGGGAAAAATAGTACCTTTACTAAGGGATATGCTAGGAAGTTCAGAGAGCTTACACTGGTTTGCATAAAAATCGAAACCAAAATTTATGACAGAACTGCAATTTCAGTAACCAGATGACGAGCAAAATTTTATTTATTTATTTAAATCATTGAATTTGTGAGTTACTGCGTTTGCATATTTGCGAAAGAACAGACCCACAAATAATAAACTCTTGTTAGATTTGGTGAAAAGTTTTATACAGATCCAGCTAAACCTTAGATGATAAATTTATTCACCAAGTTTTATTCATCTAGTTCTTCTTATTTTTGCAGTTATCGTCCACAACTTTATTCAGAATTCATTTGTGCTCTACATAGATTTAAGAGGCCGCGGTGGCCTGGTGGTAAGATCTCGGCATATGAGCCGTAGGGTTTCAGGGTCGAGACCCGATTCCACAGAAGAACCGTCGTGTAAGGGGGTCTGTTGCACGTTAAATCCGTCATGCCAAACGTTCTCCCACTTTTTTGGAGAGGGGGGAGGGTCCTCAGGTTTCGTCCTCGTTATCTGACCGCGGTTCAAAATTACGAGGTCCATCTCAAAATAGTCCTAGTGTTGCATTACAACGGGACGTTAATATAACTAAACTAAACTACCTCGATTTAAATTTCTCTACAGCGTATTATTCAAAATCAATTTACTTTCTATGAGCAGATTTAGTTCAAAGTTTGTCAGAAATTTCCGAATTTGAAGAGATTATGTGCCAAATTTTATCTGTTTAGTTCAAATAATTTTTTTTGTGCATTATTCACTTTACAGACATGTATAATTCCGTGTAAAGGCGCTTTCAGATCCAGGGAGGTCTAAAATGCGGGTATTAGTCACAATCTTGAGTTCGACATCTTTGACAATGACAGTACTTTCTCTTTGTCTATTTCGTACATAAAAAAAGAAAACAAAACAAAACAAAATTAAGAAATGAAACAAACAAGCAAAATAAATAGCTAAAGTTTCCTACCCTACTATTTTTGAAAATTAAATACTACTCCGCTAGTAAGGTTGGTGTAACTTTTCTGATGAAGTCAGACTTTCTTTTCACATATGGATCAAGGAAACGCCACCAAAGTTAATACTGAAATTATAATAACATCATGAATATTCAAGATGGTTTCAATAATAAAGTTTTTTTTACAAAGACCTAAAACTCTATTTTCATCCAATTATATTCATTTCATAAGAAAGAAATAACAAAAGCATAAGGTTTAATGGTAGAGTTTTATAAAGGGTCTGTTGCCTTAAAAGGAATTTCTTAATGAAAAATATTATATTACATTACATTTATTTTATAACGGCTGCAATTCAGTAAAGCAGAAAAACTACATCTATTTTCATGAATTTTCTCTCAACAGAAAATTATTTCAGCTAGAAGAATTAAATTTAGAAAAACTAATATACATGTATGTGTCATTGTCCACGAATTGTTTAAACCAAACCTGAAGGCAAATACGATATCCCAAACAGTTTGACAAATTTATTTCAAATTATTATTTATTCTTTGATTTCTGGATTGGCATTTTTTCCTTTTAGTTTTGAAATCTTTTTATATTTATATTACAGCGGTCGTTAAAGAGTAAACGTCCTTGAAAAACACCTGCTAAGTATTGCTTGCATCCCGCATAGCTTAAATAAGAAATTGTCCTCTTACGCTGCAATATCTAATTACGAGGTATTGCAAAATGTTTCGTTGGGGTATTTTCAAAATGATTAATCAGCTATATTTAGTTTTATTAAAATACTTCATCTTTTATAAACTTTCTCGAATAGAAATATATAAAGGAAAAGGGTACCTGTGTATTAAATACTTACACAGTGGCGTTTCGGCAGCTCATTAATTAACAGAACTGCAAAAATATTTATCAATGATTACAATTCTTTTTGAAAAAGCTATATTGCTCCCAAAAATAGAATATACTTTCTCATATACGTAGTATAGAAAAATTATAAGTAATCATAAAAAAATTCGAACTCGAGATTTTGATTGATGTTAATGTTTAATACTTCCTTGAGTTGGAGGGGGGCGCACATTTTTGGAAAATGTCCGTTTATCTGTCTGTGATAAAGATAATTCAGAAACGTTTTTATATAGACGAATGAAATTTTGTATACGGTATTTATACAAAATTTGTAGATTTCTTTCGAATTTTGAGTAAAATAAGTTCCGGAGAAGTGTGTCTGTCTGGCTGTTTGAATATAAGTTAACGCGATAACTACAAAATGAAGAGGGTTAGGTGGATAAGATTCGGTAAATTGATTTAACATTTATAGCAAAGACTCCTATCACATTTTGAGACATGGGTTGACCGTCTATCGGTCTATACTTTTAGAGATATTTATGGGTGAAAACTCAAAAACGCAATGACAAATATATCAAATGTTTGGTATGGGATTTTATTACTACAAATCCCATACCAAACCCATACCCATACTTTTTGTCGTTTCAATTGGTTGAGAAAAACGCTTCTCAACTATAAATTTTATTTTCGGGTACTATTAACCGCATTCTAGGGATTAATAGCAAGAAAACTCGCCGAAGATGACATAACACATTCAGTAAAAATCCTAAATTTATATCAAAGGTTAATATTTCGTTACTATTTTATGCCAACGGCATGTACATTGCAGAATAATACCTTTATTAGAGAGTGCGTGAAAAATATCTGGGTTAATTATACTGGTTAATTGTAAAGTCACATATGGAATTTGTTTAATTTCTATTATAATGTTATAAATTTCCTGCAAATTTATCAACAGAAAATTCTGTGCATGTTGATGTGAATTATTCAATAGAAAAAAAATTATCTGATCGAAAATTATCCCACACTATCATCAGTCTTCACTCAATCGCTTCAATTATGTTAGCTTATATATAAAAATCAATTAGGATGCAATTAATTTTTGATAAATGTTCATGACTTTTACATGCTATTGATTATAAATTATCCTTCATAAAATTTTTTATCGGAATAATATTTGATATCTACGAATAATGCTTCAAGGGCGTAACATCTAATCAAAGAAAAAATGAATATTCAAAATACCATACGTGTTTTTGTCGAGTCAACGAAAATAGAAGCTGAAACTCATAAACATCTAATGAAAAAAAAAGGAGAGAGAGAGGATGAACTTCGAGACTGAAAAAATAAATAAATAAGATCAACTGATTGTCCTCCAATACAGGTCTATTTCTTTCTGCGGCTTTCGTTCCTCAATTCATTGGGGGGGGGGATGAGGGTTGCGTTTATGTTCGAATTAAACCACCATTGTATGCGCACTAAGTTTTCAGAGACTGCCGAGTGAATTTTCAAAGCTGGAAAATACAGAAATTTGATTAAAAAATGTACTTTTCTAAAAATAATTTCAGGGGTGCTGCAGTTTTGAAGTTCTAACAGACGAGCCATTACTGCACATGCCTTTAGTGGACTTTTGGATTAACCATAATAGACATAGCTTGATTATTGGTGAACATTAGGCATAACCACATGTCCTAGAGATGGGACTAACATCGCATTGTTGGCGATTAATCACTGAAATATGATTATTATTGCAAATAACTTGGAGAAAGTACAGACACAGTGAAAAAAAATGACTTAAATTCGACGAATCCATTTTTGGAATAATGCATGCTTGTGTAGAAAAATCGGATAAATGAAGGAAATTTTGTATTCGATATTAAATTTAAATAGCTAATATCTTGTAACTGATAATTACATTTTTAAAATATAAAAATGCTATTTTGTTATCTGGAACACAAAATTATATAACCTTTTTAGGCTTAGTTCATCAGGACATTAAGAAAAACTGATCACAAAATTCCATGTTCTACAGAACTTAAGATTAGTGTCAGGTTTCCCTCCAAGAGAGACAAAATCGGACAAACTGTCCAAAAAATTTGCCCAAAATCCACCATTTTAGATGGATACAAGAAATGGAAACGAACGAGTCTTAATATTGCAATAAAAGTTATTAATATTATCACATTTGGCAAGAAACCAGCAAAAATGTCAGCGAACTGGCTATATTTTTGAATTAAGCCTCCACTTAAATCTTAGCTTGAATCATATATACAAATACGTATAACATCGACATAACGTCGTCGGCAATTTTCCTAAGCATTTATCATTTTAAAATTTTTCGAACAACTTCTATTCCCATCCGATTTCGTACTGATATCTTCCATTTTCAGAAAACTCTCGCGACGGCTTCTACCTTTAACATAAAATGAAACAAACAAAAAACATAAATAATAATTAAAAAAAATTTAAAGACAAATTTAAAATTTTAAAAAGTATAATCTTTATGCGAATTTTTTTTATATTATATTCGTTATGAATCAAAATCTCATTTAATTAATGAAAAACTGATAATTTAGTTCCTGAAAAATTAAAACAATACATTACTATCAAGAATATAAAATGTCAAAAATTTTAAGGTTCCAGGACATCAAGGAGTGAAAAATCGATTAGAGAATTCTACCTTTAAGAACATAAAGAATTTAAGTTAAATATAATAGAAAAAAATTGCATTCAAAAATATCAAGTGAAGAACGAATGCACTTGGAACTTTATTTACTATTATTTAAATACACTATTATTGTTTTATTGCTATTAAAAGAGAATCATATTCATTTTTGTATTGACAATTCACGTTAATCACATTTTAATTATTAAATTTCTTCTCCTTGAAGTTACACTATGGATAAGGAGACCTTGACATCTTGACTTGAGATCTGATGTTGAAGTTTTATCCTTTTAATTTTTCAAATTTTGAAAATATGTTGAAATAAAGTCGCTGCAAGTACTATATTGCGATGACTTTTTTTATCGAATTAACGACTCAACTGTATTTTTTTCTTGAAGTGTTGTTTTGGTTGACTCAATCTATAGTAGATTCTGAATTGTAAAAAAAAATGTAATAAAGCTAATTCAAATAATAATAAATTTGATGTTATCAGTCTATTGCAAATTATTTCTCGGCAAATTAAAAATTGCATATAATACGAAATAAAACGAAAGTAAAAAATATTGTTTCGAGATCAATTTTCAGAAAAAAAAGCAACATTTTAATTTTACCATTGGCAAAAGCAAAAATTTTTAAGATTTGATGAAACAAGAAATTAGATTGAATTTCATTATAACAATTAAAACTTCATTAGATCATTGTATATCAAATTACATTTGAAAAAAAAACTATTAAAATAAGAGAAAAGCCTGCTGGAGAATAAAATTGATGTTACTTAGAAAATAACTTTTTGAGTTTTAAAACAGTTATGCATGAATTTCAATAGATGCATTTGAAAATCCCTACAAACTTGATAAATTTTTAAATAACTGAAATTTTAATAAATATTTGGATTTCAAAATGTTAAAAATTTCTTCTCTTATCTTGAAGAACACATGTACCGAATTTCATCAAGATTGACGCAAGACTGTAAATTTTTGTAAAAGATATACAAATAAATATTCATCTTTATTTATATATAGGGTGTTTCAGTGAACCGTTTCAGAACTTGTAAGAGGGGTAGGGTACATCCTGACAAATCATAGAGCAATGTGGGGTCGGAAATGCTTTCCTGAAGCGGTGTTGTACACAGAAGCACCATAAAGAAAAGAGACCGTAAATGAGAAATCGTTTTAATAATACATGAAAAGAAGCAAAAGGCACATGGATTAAAGTAAGTGTTCGAAGTTTCTTCCACGGGCTACAATGCACGCCTCACATCTCCGACGCATGGACATCTGAACATTCTGGAATACTCCAGGTTGCAACGAGCTCCTCAGCAGGGTCAACAGGGGTGTCATAATCTAGCTATTTCATATGACCCCAGAAATAAACAATTGCAGCCCCATATAACAATTTGCAGCCCCGTACGCCAAATGCATATCGGCTAACTCTGCGATCGTGTAATCATCCATTCTTGCGCGAAATGAAAATTCCCTGCATGAAAGCTAGGACTTTTCGCACAACGCCATCTGCCGCGTCAGGAAAGCTTTTCTGACTGCCCATGGGTATACGATTTTGGTTCGTCAGGATGTACCCTACCCCTCTTAGAAGTTCTGAAACGGTTCGCTGAAACAGCCTGTAAATTCCGGGAAATAATGAACTGTTTATCTATTTCAGAGATAAATTATGGGTAAAAACATTAAAAAAACCCCACACAGTTATAGTCAATTGCCGAGAAAGGAGATTAGATATGTAAAAAAAATAATCGATTGCACATTATTTTCACACATTTTATTGGCTTATTCCTATACAAATATCAATCGATTCTCTAAACTGTGTATGGTGAAAGTGTAGCTGAATCAGATACTCAATATTTGTTTACTTTTTTAGTTTGATTTATAAGAATTCTGTGAATTACTGATAAGACCTCGAAGGTTTGGAGGTTCATATGTCATTAGGTCGAATATCGATTGATCAATTCGGCAGTTTATTATGTTTAAAAACTCAGTCTAGGAATATCAGATTGCGAAAAATTCATCTTAATAGTTTATTAGAGGAAATTCAAATTTCAGAGTTCAACGAAAGAGGATGTAAAAGATTACTCTTATCAGACAGAATTTCAGTCTTTCTTTCAGTAGTTTAGACAACTGTTTCCTGCTTTCTTGCAGTAATTTAACTGCTAAAACATTTTATTTTTCATTTTAAGCAAAGGGCAAAGACTTTTTTATCGTAACTTTTTACATATAGATTAAAATTTTTTTTATTTTTTTCGTATTTTATGTAAAGAACTTTGTAGAAACCAGTGCAATTATAGAATTTAAAAAATAAATTTTTAATTTTTCTTCATTGGAATGCCTTTGTTTTCGGCAAAAATATTTTTTAAAGTTGATTCTTATTTTTACAGAATATAATACGAGATAAGGGAAATTGAATATAGGAATGATTTCACTTTTCTCTAGGATATAAGTTCGAAAATTAAATAATTTATTGTGAAGATGAATAAGTATATGAATGATGATTAATAAATAGAATAATGATTAACATTGAATAAAAAGAATAAGTTCATTAAATAAGTGGAAGGATTATATATAGTGGTTCATTAAATGACTGGAAAAGATTCTACATAAAAAGGCCTCATGTCGGATTTCGACTTAAATTCTTAAATGTTAAATCTGGATATGCATTCTAAATTATAAAGTTATAGAAAATAAGGTATGAAAAAGTTCCGTCTGATAGTATTTTTAAAGAGTATAGAATTAATTAAAAAAACACTTCCCACGAGTGGAAAATTTTATATATAAATTAAATGCTTTCAAAATTTCAAGTTTACATGCAAAAATTAATAACGAAGTGATAAGAGATTTATGGAGTAATAGATGACTATGATTAATGAAATTATTTGAGGGATTTATTACAAATTAAAAAACACATCTGGTAATAGGTACGGATAAAAGATAAAATAGGGAAATGTTTGAGATAACACTAATCTCTTATTTGAAGTTTTATTTAAAAAGTTCTTACGAATCTGCTTTCTAGAAAATATTATAAAATCCATAGGATTGGTTCAAAAATGAAATATGGATATGGTATTTCAAAGGGCTCATTTAAACTGAGCAGTATTTCATAAATATATTTCTATGACTAACGTGTTATAAAATTATTATATTATATTGATATTCTTGGCTATTAAATTATTAATATCTAATGTATTTATTTAAAATTTCACCTTAATGTTTGAGACGAATAATAATAAGAAATTAATGGTGTCATTCAATTACAAATTACTGCCTCACACAAAATAAAAAATGTATATATTACGATATGAAAAGGGAGAATAAAAAAACTTATTTTGCAGTTTTCTCTCAAATAAAACATTTTTTTTCTCTTTAAGTTTGATAAAGGTAAAAATACAAGATCGAAGGCTTTAATAGAAAGATGGAATTAGTTTTCACTTGATCATAACTATTAAAGCATTCTTACAAATTTAAAACAAAATAAAAGTCAAGATTTATAGATTTTGTTTCAAATAGAATTTAAACTATACCTCAACACAGGAGAAAAAAATTACTATAAATAAATATGCTATTTTTTTACTTTTATGCAATTCCGTGAGATACTATTTTTAGAAGGTAAAAAAAATGACATCTAATTTCTAATTATTTTATATTTTAATTAATTTTTAATTTTTAAACTAATGTTACCCCCACCCCACCCCCTTTGTCATCAAGTGCATGTGAAGCTAAATTTCATCAATATCGGACAAAAACAGAAGATTTACATGATAAAAAAACCCATACAAACAAGCATTTCTCTTTATGAATATAGACTTCAGTTGCTCTGCTTGTGTTTCACTCAATATCGTTTGTATTTATCTTAAGTTCGATTTTAATCCAGCTCACTGATTCTATTCTCATTATTAAAGAAATTTTTCAGAGAAAATACAACGTATTTATTTAGTAGCATCTATATAAACGTTTTAGAGTAATTTTTTCAACTGACATTGTATTTTGAAGATATAAGAGAATTTTGGAAACATCCTGTAACTGTCACAGAGAATTTTCAGGGACTTAGGCTTTCAATTCGCTACGATTTCACCTTGAAGTTATCACACTACCACATGATACTTGGGATGTAACAGATGTTTAATTGACATCGCACATTTAAAATTTTACTTTTTTATTAAAATATATTATTGAGAAATATTGAATTGCAATAGATTTTGTGTTTCTGTCTAGCTGTGTACCTATATTAATAATAAAAAAACAATGTGTGTGTGGGTGTATTTGTTTCTGCTCTACAAACCAAAAATAAAAAAGTGGGTACCTTTATATTTTGAAGGGTGGAATTGTTCATCTTGCAATTTTTCTTTAAATTTTTAATTAATTAAATAATAAATGGGATTTGGGAGGTTTTTCTACGAGAACCTAAGGAATTATAATAGTACAAAATAGTATGTAAATCCTTTTAAAATGAAAGGAAAATGTATTTTTAGTAACAACTAATTAGTTATCATTCAATTTTTTCTTGAATGTATATAATTTCTTAAAATAATTTTTTGCATAATTTTCAACAATAATTTTCATTGTTGCAATGAAATTCAAACTGTTTTACTGTTTATCCATATATTTAGCCATGTTAGTTTCTTCTGTCGTTGAAAGATAAAGAAGAAAGATCCTGTTTATTATTTGCGTTGCTCCATGAATAGTAACTAATCGAAGTTGAAAAGCAAAAGCTAAAATACAATTAGAAGATAGATCACCTTGACATTTATGTTTTTAATAGCTACGTAACCTCTTGTAACATGATTTCATCATGAGTCTCAAGTACACAATAAACTGAAACAAGCTGAACCTAAGTTAATCTTAACTAAATTAACCGAATAAACTGAATTAAATTAATCTTAACTAAATTAATCAAGCTGAACTTAAATTAAACTGAACTTAAGTTAATCTTACTTTAATGTCCATCAAAATTTGAGATTCAATGAAAATTAACAATTTAAAACTATCACAATTTTTAAAAAAATATTTTGTAGAGAAAATGATCAACACCAAGTTAGGAATGAGATATTTGATTCAAGTAATATATAATAAATATTTCCTACGAACCAACTGGTTGCAAATTGCAACTAATATATAATATATGTAGTTATATATTTTCAATTAAATAACACCAAATTTTATGGTTTTTACTTTCAGAAGTTTAATTATATAAATATGAATTGGAAAGGAGTCATGTTATTCATTTTTTAGTAAATTGAATTTGAATCATTCGCCAAATAATTTTAAACCTGAAAGGAATGGTAAGCCATTTTAATTAAATGATATTCAAAAGGATTTTTAAAAAAATCTTTCAAATATTTAAGAGATTTTAACAATGTTTTCTGAAAGTAAAAAAAAAAATATTAAAAGTGTAAAAACGTGAAGGATATTAATGGTAATATTTATTAAAAATTGTTAATTTTTTAAAACTATCACTTATTAACATTCAGTTTTAATGAAAGAGTGATAAAATGGCACATAAATGAATGTGGGAAATTTGTGTTTATAGAATAATGCAATCAAGTGTTTCAAAACATATTTCAAGGTTTTAAATTTGTATAATACTTATCTTGACTCGCATTCAAAATTAATACATGTAACGAAAGAGTAAATTAAGTAGTTACTCATACATCTTCAATAGGAGTGCTTTGATCAGACCTCAAGTAAATAAGCGAGTTCCTTACCTGAGTTGATCCCTTTGTTTGGAGTAACTTATGTAGTCTGTATTGTTCTCTTTGCAATGACATTAAGAACTTTAAAAGTGGTGATAGCATCTATCAACAAACATTATTATATTTTAAATAAAAAATAAAATTTAATGCAGAACTGAAATCGGACAGTAATGACAGATCTAGGCTTTTAAAATTGTAAAAACAAAGCGTTTTTCTGTTCTGTAGATGCTATTTTAGTCACAATGAAGTTAAGAGATTAAACAACTCATATCCCATTTCTACAATTTTTGTCGTAGATTCTTGAGTTTGGCGTTAATTATTATTGCGTACATCATATAAAAGGTACAGCAAATAATTAAAACCATAATTTGTATTAAATAGTTAAGGTGCTAAATGATGAGTTAATTTGTATAAAAAAATTCAGCGGAAGTGGTCTCACCGGAATTTTCTCGCATACTTTCCAATAAAAGTATTATCCACCTCTTTCCGCATAAAATTATGTTTTGGATGATGCCGAAAATCCCACATGTCATAAGAACTTTATTTTCACGTACGATAGTTGTGTGTTTCGTACTTTAATAAATAGAACCGTTATTTGTGTATTAATTGCTGAACAATACTTATGAAAGATAGATCTTTGGCATACATCTAACATATGATTTTTGGTGATTAAACGCTGACACAGGTACCAGCAATGTGGTGAAGATTATAAGTCGGATAACAACTTCCGGACTGGAGTGTACACTTTTGTCTAGTAGTATCGTTACTCGGCTACAAACCCCAATGTTGCGAATTCGGTCCTCGTCAACTTCCTCATTGGTGACCTTGGCTCAGAACTACCAAACGCAACCTTCGTACAGCTGTTGTGGCGCCACCTACCCGCAGCAAAAGTTGTCAGACTCACTTGACGCAATAGAAAACCACACACGCTCGCCATAACGCTTAGCGCTTAAATGGGTACAAACGCATTAGGTTCAACAGCCAATACATCACCACTCAACAGCCACACGTATATCGTCCGACTCACTGGAGGGAGAGTACTGTGGTGAAGCTTATAAGCCAGATAACAACTTCTGAACGGTTGAAACCAAAATATGACATATAATTACAATTATAGTTACAAGATTACACACCAAATCTCATTTATTTATATCATTACGTTTTTGAGTTATCGTGTTTAAGTGTGTGAAAATAAAATGTTCGATATATCATCAATTCTTCGATACCTCTGGTTCAAAACTTGATACGAATCCAAAATATAGATGTTAAATGTGCCAATTTTATTTATCTAGCTCTTTGTGTTTTGTAGCTATCCTATACACGTATACTAGGTTAGACTATTATACTCTAAGTATATTTCCTTCAAAATTTGCTAAGAATCTATGAATTTTATATATAAAATAGTTGCCAAATTTCATAGATCTAGTTCAAAACGTTTTTAAACTATCGTGTTCACCGACAGAAAGATATATTTAATTCAAAAAATACGTTTATCGAACTCGGTGAGGTTTGAAACGCGAAAATTCGTTAAAATCCTTACTGTTACAGAATTTCGCCTTCTATACGTTGTACAAGAAACAGTTTAAAATGATCAAACCGCTTATTATGCTACTAAAAGAAAACAATCAGAAATATATCTTCACTAATAATAAAATATAATGTTTATGTTTTGGATCCTTTCAATAAACTATTAGATCTAGAACTTTCAAATTTGGAATATGTATGTTTCAGAGGATGATAATGTGTCCATTGAAAAGGTTTATTTGAAATTTTTATTAAAAATTCTTGTTTTCTCTTGACCCTTTTCTTGTATAATTTTGAATAGAAACCATCTATATATTATTAAAAAAATGATAATATTATTTGACTTGGTACCTGATACAACTTATAATACTCATTCAGAGTTGGCAACATTTGTTTAAACACACTCAATTTAATAAATGATATATCTCAAAAGCTGAAAATCTCAGGTCATCAATTAAAGGTCAGGAAACGTGCCTTCAAAGTAATCAAACAATCTCAACATTTCAACACACCATATGCTTTTGGAACTCAAGATGAAAAATAAAGACCTCTTAAGTGCATTGACTTCAGCCATACATTAGGAAACGTAATTGTGGCATTGAGAGAGATTTCTTAACCTTTTTGACATACACAAGACGCATATTTTTATCTTACTACGTAAGTGGGAAGACTTTGATAAGTCTTCCATGATTCCATCTTTTGATAAGTCTTCCATGAAAGCACTTTCGTTGCACCGAATTATTTTGGTCTGGACATGTTTCTAGATTGCAAACATAAATAACATTAATCATTCATATAATAGTTTTGTAACCGTAATTTATACTGAGATGAAGCAATCTTTCTTATCGAAAATAATTGGAATCACATCAATAATTTGAAATTGAAGAGAATTAAGGATTAAATTTCCAGTATTTCAATAAAAAATTGAAATATATCTTCTTATTTCATTCTTCTTAACCCTTCTTTTCATGATGATGAAAATTTCCATTCTAACATTTAGTGAACAAAAAATTGTACTCAAAACAGGTGCATTGTAAATTAGTTGTTGCTGGCAACTTTTTTTGCGACTATTGCGTAATAAGGAACGTAGCTGTAAAAAAAAATGTCACAATCATTATAGTGGGTTTGAACTTATCATTCCGCTGTTTGCTGTGGTTGGAAGAAACGTGCGATTTCTTGAATATTTTTTATAACGTATCTGGGTTTTTTTTCCTAATAAAAGTGAAAGTAAGTGGAGAAATTTAGAAGAGCAGGATATTGAAGATTTTGTACTGAACTTACTATGTAAATTTGCATGATGACAGATATTTCCATCATACTGTTTTTTAATTATTTTATATCATATATTTATACTAAAATTTTTTTAAATATTTTCCTTTAACCTAGATCATGAATTATATTTCCCTAATTTATTTCACACACACACACACAAAACAAATCATGCAAAAAAGGGTTAATTCTTTAAAAATTGAAATTCTCGTTTAGAGCCAAATTTTCTCTACTTTATGTAAATGAATTAGATTAATCATAGAATAATAGTATTATAGCGAAAATTCTACAAACACATCTGCAGAAAAATATGAGAAAAATCACTAGTTTCCTAATAATCGAATAAAATTAAAAAAAAAATCTTACATTTCCAAAATGAACAAATCACTTAAAGATTTGAAATTCTTACAGAAATTCTTCATTTGAATTCTTCAGTCGGATGCATTATTTGAAACCATTATAATAAAATTAAGTATGCCTATTAGATAAATTTTAGGAGATAATGTTTTTTCAACAATCAGTATATTTAGTTTTGATATAAAAAGTGAAGCACGGATAATTGCAATAGTTTTGAAAATGTAAGATGTCCTAAGAAATTAATGCGTATATTAATAACTATTGAAAAGCTTTAGAAAGCATAGATTAGTTTCATATTCAGATATATTCTCCATTTTATATGTATTTCTTAAAGTACAATTCGACGGATGGTTAACCCCTAGTTTGATTTGGTCAGCAATTTGTTAACAGTAACTAAAAACATGTTAAATTAATGCATTTTGTTTCTCTAGGTCTCTTCGTTTTGTTGTTATCGTGTTGATTTACATACGAACAGCCGGACAAACAGACTTCCTCTGAACAGAGCTTATTCAAAATTTGTTGGATATCTATAAATTTGGTGTACAGGCCGTATATCAAGTTTCACTCTTCTAGCTCAAAGCGGTTTTGAGTTATCTTTGTCCCAGACAGAAAGATATTTTTCAAAAATGTATTTTCTAAGCTCGGAGAAGTCTAAAGCGTGAAAATGTGTCAAAATTTGGAGATCGAATTTTTTGACGATCACGATACTTTCTTTATACTTCTTGTACGATAAAGTAAAAGCTCTTTGATCTATAAAGATGAAAAGAGGTATGTTGATTTCACACCATATTTGTAGATGTCTTGGAAATTTTGAGTGAAATCTATTCTGAAGAAGTTTGTCTCTATGGTTGTCTGAGTGAAACTGAATATGATAACAACAAAGCTTAAAGAACTACATGAATAGAATTTATTGAACTAGATAAATAATGCATATTGTTAAGATTTTATAAATATGTAATAAAGCACGTACTCCAGAGAATTTTGAAAATAATGACTGCTATTTATAATGGAATGAAGTATTTCCGAATTACTAGAGCAATATGGGAGTTTTTCAAGAATAGATGAGGACGAAGAGGTAGCTTTGAATTTTGACCCACAGTTCTCACAGATCTCACATTGAGGAATTTGTTTTTTGTGGGAATTTTTAAAAATTATATTTATAATTGACTATGAATGGCAGTGTGGAACATGTAAGAGAAAAATACACCGATAGATAGTCTTGAAAGATACTGATCTAAAAGTCAATTAACATAGTACTGTTTGTAGTTACCTTTTTCAGTTCTATTAGAAGCATTTGTACAATAATGGCAAACAAATCGAATATTACAGAAGAAAAAAAATCCCACTTCATATAAATTGGTTTGATTTATGATATTTTGTAACATTATTAAATTTATATAACATAATTTTATAAGTTTAACACTAACCCAAAATTAAAGCAACATTTATGAAACTTAAAAGTAAATATTTCCTGAATCAAATTATTAAACGAAAGATACATTGTATTTAAAGCGCGCTAATGCTGCTACATCTAAAACACAAATAAACTTAACGAAAATAAAAATAAATATTGTTTAAATGCAAAAAAATGAAGTAAATGGAATAAATAAAGAAGAAGAAACTGGCCTGAAGAATTTATGAAGGCTCACTCTCAACCAGGGCTTCAAACCAGGGATTTTTTTCATGAGGGGCCTGACTTTCGTCCATACATTGAACCCTTGCTAACCAAAAATCCCAAAACATTGAGGTTTTCGAAGACAAAAATGAATATCTATAAAGCAATGACAAGAAATTACATAATAATAATAAAAAGCAAAATATTATTTCAAAATTCAAATCTGAAGACCACCGCAAAATTGAATCAAACTAAATCACTATTATACCAAAATTAAACAATAAAATCAATAATTGCTTTTGCCTTTAAATTTAATATTTATTTCTAATTTGATAAATCTAGCACGTTACTTATTTAATTAATTCAGAGTTTTATACATTATTAGGTACTTCTCTACAGATATAAAATTATGTAAAATGAATAATTAGTTAATATTGCTAGTGAAATATCGGTTATCAAATTTCTTATATTTACCATTTACCATATCAACAAAGTATAAAAAATGTTTATGTCTCAAAGATTTCCTGTCTGATAGCACACTTGCTCAGTTGCCCTTGGACTTAGCTCTAACGGAGTTATAAACAACGATCTCGGGCAATACGAACTTTCATGTTACCCGAGATCTGTGATATGTTTGATTAGAAATATATTATTTGTTATGATTGTTTAGAAATTTGCTATAATATTGTTTACAAATTTGTTTATTGAATTTATGTTGAAATAATTGAATAATTTTTAATTAATTAATTTTTTTAAATCTAAAGCTTAAATTTCAAGGGATTTTCATAAATAGCGCTCGCGAAATTACACTTCTAAATTTAGAAAATTGTATTATTAATGATAACGGTTTCTTTCTATAAATATGAATACATAATTTCAAAGAATTAAGAAAAATTATCCATTTTAACAATTTGTAAGTACATTTTCTTTCTTTAAATCAAATATAAAAATCTTTTATTAATTTGAAAAATATTAAAAGGATTTTTTTATAAGTCAGAATAAAAATTTGTTTGTATTTTGATGCATTAATTATATTTAGCACGTAATTATCTAAGAATATATTTGCAAAAAAATGTCCGTGCCTTTCATCAGTCTACGAAATAAGCATTATACCTTTGAGCATTCGCATTTGAAAATATCAACTTTGAAAAACATTCTTTATATTGCCATAAGCAGGCAATATAGTGTACATCAACATTTTTAAAAATTTAATATTTTAAATTACTTGTAAAATAATCATTTTATGTCCATTCATTCCGTAAAAAGTGTACGGGTATTATACAGCAATATATAAAAAATATTATGAAGGGAGAAAGAAAAAAGAACAAGAAGGAAAGAAAAAAAATCAAAACAAATGACTATGCCATTTGATATTTATTCTGATTTTTTAGTAAAAATAGAGGCATTACTATTTATGTTAAAATTTAATGAAAGCTTATTCGTTTTTGTATTTAATGAGTGTTTGATATTATTCATAATATTAATATATTTTAAATTTAAAAATAAATTATATGTTTTAATTGAGTACTTTTGTTTATGCAATAACAATTAACTATTGGACTTAATGTAACTTCGTTACTATTGGACGTAATGTTAATCCATTATTAACTACAATTTGAATAAAATATATAATAGTCTTGAATCTAAAATCCAATCAAGTCATTTTGTTAAAATTTTTATTATAGGGAGACAATGCACCGTTATCACTGTCATCAATTTTACGGTTACTTCAAAAATCACGTATTTATGAGAATTCTCCTTTGAATATTTAAGGATATAGTAATGTTAAGGTAATGTCATTTGACGACTTATTATTACACAGAAAAGTGTTAATATTGCTTACTATCGTGGATTTTTATTTCTAGTGGATATTTGCATTCGCATTAGGCACGAATTGGAACATACTTTACAGAGAAAATATATGTGAATAGGAAAGCACAAGACAATCACCATAGCAGTAATGAATCTTGAAATTGGCAAAATGAGTGATTTCTGAAAAAATAATGAAAAAACTTAATAAAAAAATAATATCAAATTATGCTATCTCAATTCTGCAAATTTCAATTGCGTAATTACTATTGCAACTTATTTTTTAAGTAATTTAATCCAATTTGTAGAATGCAAATGTTTATATGATACGGATGTCTGATAATAATTTTTTGTTAATAGGGATGAATTTTTTTTAGTGCTGAATGCAAAAAATATTAAATCTGTCCCTCCGAAATAACAGCAATATTATATTTAATCTTATTTCATTTTATTGAATTTGGTTATGAATTAAAATTAGTGTAATTTTGGAAAAAGTTTGAGGTTATTGCATATTTTTTTATGCAGTAAAATTCCTAAAAATATTTATGTGTAGCATTTTTATTTCATGTCATTATTTTTTAAGTACCCCTTTTTTGATAAGAGAGGCAAAAATAAGGCTAGAAATTTTATTTCTTTATCCACGATTGAATAATATCAAGTAAGATTTAAAAAACAAGCAAACTTACTTTTGTAATTGAAATCCAGAATCACAACTAAAAATAAATCTTACAAATTTAATAATAAAAAAAACTAAAATATTATCAGTTTATTTGTCCAAATAAAATGCAATAATTTATCTGCAAGAAGCATAGTTAGATTATGTGAGCATGAAGAATTTAAAATTTTACATACATTAAGAATTATGCGCATAGAGTATACGCATTTTACAATACATTCAAACATCACATTTGAAATTTATTATAAGAGAAATATGCAAATGGATCAAAAATTCATAAAAATTAAAAAAATATGAAGTTTAGATAATTTGGAATAAGAAATTTTTACTTACATTCAGTTCACTTTTTCGTGTGAAATCTGTTTAAATTTGAAATATATGAAAACAAGCAAAATTTATAAATTAAAAGACCAGTTTTACCATTTATTAAATTACATTAAAATGTTTTAAACCTGTAGTATAGCAAACAGAAATCTTAGAAACATGAATAGATTTCAAAGTATAAATTTAAAAATAATTATTCAAGGATTTTTTTTTTGTTTCACAATTCTTATGCTACAGTATCGGGATAATACCTGTTCCCTACGTCTTAATATTCCTCAGACTCATGCACATCTCTCATTGAAGCAGTCTTTAAATTCACTATTATACTTCCTGAATCCAAAACTTTTCCATTTTTCTTTATTGACTGATTGTGAGCTTGTTTACCCTTTTCCAACAATGATTGAACAAATTTGTGAGGAACTGCGTAAATAACCAGCGTTTTGAGTTATCGTGTTCATAGACGAGTAGCATAACATAATGCCAAAATGTTTTACAGATTCAAAGAACTCTGAAATTGGGAAATTTGTCAAAAGATGGAATCAGAATTTTTTTTATCATTATAATACTTTGTATACATCGCATACGAATAAGTAAAAAGTTATGTGAAATGAAGAAAGAAATAATTAACAACACTTATTCACAGATGCGTTAAAAACTCAGCTTAAAAAATACATTTTTTTTTTGATATCCTTATTTGGAGTCGAAATTCAGTAATTATTAATTTCAAAATGCAGCACCGATAGAACAAATTCTTACAATATAACTAATTCAAAAGATATAAATTCTGTCATCTATGGAAAATAATCTCAAAAACTATTTCTTTTTTTGTAATTAGAAGAGTTCATTACTTTTAAGAGAAAATTTAGATAGCAGTTTCAGATTAAATACAGATACACTATGAAAGAATGGTTTTGTTATGGAAACATAGTTTTATTTGATACTATATTTTTTACGGGGATGAGGGGAGAAAAGATGAATCAATTACTCTTTGTTTATTCTTTTCTATTTGAATTGAAACTAAAATCAACTGGAATTAGTGAATTCATTTTTTTCATTCTTCGTTTGTTTGCCTTTTTTCTTATTATTCACTTTTTTTCTAATGTTGTCTTTATGAAGTTGTGCGAAATTCTTCACAGTCAACACAGTATATTTTTTCAAAATAATTTTTTGATAATAATATAAGAGAAAAATAATAATCATTGTAATTTCTTATTTGGCTTCAGTTGAATGAAAATCGTATTAACAGTGCATTACTTTCATATTAAAAGTAATACAGTTGATTCGATATTAAAAAAAATACTCAAGAAAATTTTCCATTTAAAAAAAGAGAGGAAACAGATGTCAATGGCAAAGTTTTGCTTCGATGTCCATTTATAAATTGTTCTGTATTAAAGACACCACTTAAAATGTTTCCAGAAAAAACAATGCATTATTGTTTTTTCTCTAAGATATTCAGAGGTCTATAAGCAATATAAACTTTTTGATATCATGATAGGGACAAAAGATTCCTCCTTCTCTTTAAGAAGGGGGGGGGGACGTTTTTTTAAATTTAATATTTAAAATATGTAGATAAGATTTGATTTTATTTTTGGCCTAAAGATTTGAAGAAATAGACTCTAATCATGATTTGAATTTATGATCTATATTTCTAGAGTAAATTTATCTAAAAACTAATGATTCAATATTTATTTTTATTTCAGAAAGATAACATTTTTGTTGTTTAATTTCATGATTCTAAATTTAAGATACATGCCTAAATGATATGCTGTATTATTTTAAAACTAAATTAAAATGATTTAAGAGTTTTTTAATCCAGTAATTACATACATATCTCATATGTGGTTACTTATTAATTAATGAATTGGAAACTGCATATTATCTCTTTATTTATGATAATAAGCTTTTGCTTGTAGTTTTTAGATATGCTGTTTTATGCATTTTACAAATGTTGTGTTAATTATTTGGAAAAGGACTTGAAAAATATGAAATTGAAGAATCATTACTGTAACAATATTATTCTTATTTCGATTCTGTTTAAACAAATGGCGCCAGGGAAAATTAAAATTAGTTTTCATCTTTACAGTTTTTCCGAAAGATGTCGCCACGAAACTAATTGAAACGAATAAAGAGAACAAGGATAGCAAAGCATAAAAAAAGATTGTTTATAAACTAATAATAATAATAAGAAGAAGAAGAAGAAAGAGAAATTAAATATTTTATTTTCAATTATTTTTTGTATGTAATCTTATTTTCTTCATAAAACAAATTTACAAAATAAAAATACCCTAAAATTAGGTAATTTTTTAAAAATTTGATTAACATTTAATTTAAAGCATTCTTAATGTAAAGAAGTGCATCATTTACTATTTATAAAATAAAATCCAACTTGTTCATTATAAATATAAGAGAATAGAAATAAGTAACAAATAATAGTTTTGAAAAATTCTTTCCTTTGCAAAATAATACAATTTTTTAATATAATAAACAGCTATTTCATTCATTAATTTTATTTAAAAAACGCTCCTTATTTCCCTCCCAACAACGTCTAAAGTAATCTACTATATCGTTCCCATGTATTTCTTAATGAATACTAATGAATATTTAACTGAACTATAAATTACAAAAACCTTCTCTTAGTCCTTCTCTGTGATACTGATTGTTTACTTTTGTGAAACATTTTATTAAAAAAAATCTTTTAATTTACACGAATTTTGATATATATTCTTCCTCTGAAATTTTTGTTTGTTTGAAATATTACAAATAAAGCGTTATAATTACTTATTGATTGGGTAATTTTTATTAATACAGAACAAGCTTAATAGCATAGATTAACCGATCACATTCATCCTCGAAAAAGAGCAATGCAACTTTCATTAGCACAATAAATTTTATTGCCTCGATAATGCAATTGAAATATCAAAAATGATACAGCACGGAGAAGGGTAAGCAATCCCCATTTTTTAAATTAATTCATTGAAGCCAAATGGATGACAATGATGATTCTGTAAATATAGACCTCGAGTCGAAAAACTCCCTAAGACCTGATTTTCATTGCATTATAGTAGTTTTAGCCAATGTTATCATTCATTGTCAAGTTAGAATTATTTCCAGGAACATCATAATTTGTCTCTCGAAGAGATATCTTCTTAGTCCCCATATGAGCACTCTATGATAAAATTGTATTTAAAACCATAGACAAAATTGCATACCTAATTTAAATACAAACTGAAAAAAATAGCTCTCACCATAAAATTATGATCTCTTCATTATTTTTCTAAAGCTAATTATTTACTAAAGTCTTTATTTTTATATATATATTTATTAAATTACTATCAAGGTCTCCTTTTATCATTGTTGACAAAATAAGAATTGAATACCCATTTATTGTCACCAATAAAGAAACAAATCTACAAATAATTGTCTGCTTTTATCAGTGTTTTAAATTTGCAATTAAATGTCTGGTCATTACCCTAATTATTTTAATATTATTTAATGTCAGCAGGTCATTGACTCTCCAAATATTGAAATCATTTAACACAGCATCTTAAAACGCAATTAAGAAACCTGCGGGAGTGCTATCCCTAAAAAGTTTTCGTGTTTTGGACATGTTTATCACAACTAATTGAAGCAACATTTGATGCAAAATTACTCTCTCAGTTCCAAAACATATACCAAATTTGATATATTTGTCAATGCATCTTTCAGTTACTGTGTTTATATATTTCTGAAATGTCAAATTATCAGGAGGTAAATCGCTTGCTGGATTTGGACAAAAATGTTCTAGCAGTGTACACTATAGATGTTAAATCTGCGCACCAAATTTTCATGCTCGCATGCTCTCTTCGCTTTGTAGTTTTCATGTTAATTTATATTTTAACAGCCCAAAAAACAGACTTAATGTGTTGTTCAAAATCTGAAAGAAATCTATAAATTTAGTACAAAATCTGCATATCGCATCTTTTCCATCTAGTTTGAAGCATTTTAATTACATTATCTTTGCCACAGAGAGACAGGAGGACATTTTCAAAAATGTGTTGCTCAGATTCAAGAAGGTCTGAAACGTGAAGATTCGTGAGAATCTCGAGTTCGGATTTTTTGACAATTACTATACTTCTTATATACTATATAGACGAGAAAATAATAAAAATATATTCATTATGTTATTTTTTATGATTTCAAGGAACTCTTCATGTTAAATCATAAAAGAAGAAAACAACAAAAATGATCCTGATTGCCTACTAGACAAATTTATAGAAAAAATGGTGACTTGACAGAACTTAAATAAGACTTCTTGTTTTGGTTACCAAAATAAATATAAGCAGAAGTTCATATAAAAAATTGTTGGTCTGATGACCTTGTAGCTAATTGTTATGAGCGAAAATAGAACCTGGGACCTTGTGGTTCGCAGCTGAGTAACATGACCACAATACAAAAGTAATTACCAGTTTAGTGTAGCTGTTAACTGGCTTATGAGCTTTCGCCACAACCTAATCTGAATCATCGTAGCATAATCATCGTAATATTGTTTTAGGCTTTATTCCGGTGGCCTGGTGGTAAGGCCTCGGCTTCAGAACCGGAAGGTTTCAGGTTCGAGATCCGATTTCATCGAAGAACCGTCGTGTAAGGGGGTCTGTTGCACGTTAAATCCGTCCTGGCCAAACGTCCTCCCGCTGGTGTGGAGAGGGGCGTGCCATCTCAGGTGTCATCCTGGTCATCTGATTGCGGTTCAAAATTACGAGGTCCGTCCCAAAATAGCCCTAGTGTTGCTTCAAACGGGACGTTAATATAACTAAACTAAACATTAGGCTTTATTCATCTATCTTTGTATAATTCCTTATAATTTGCTCTAGATCATACTACAGAAAAAGCATGCACTCAAAAATATCTATTTATTATTGAAATATATTTGAATAAAATTCCAGCAACTAAAATAATAAAAAAAATGTTAAAAGAAATTGAAATAGAAATGAAAATTTCAAAATATGCTTAAAATAATTTTAAAAAAATGTCAAATTAAAAAAATAATTGCAAGAAATACAATTGTTATTTTTTAGAAATTAATATTTTGAAATTTAAAGCAACGTAGAAGAAAGTTTTTATATATTGAAACACACCGAAGTTGCTCAGAAAATTCCAAAAACTTGCGATTAATTTTTATTTAAAGTCTAACAAATATTTAAAAAACTTTCTATCTCTGCTAAAATCTTATACCCAAGAAATAACTGCGTGCGAAATTTGATATTTTTAGTACTAATGATTTGATTTAAGTAGTGTTTGGAATAATTTTTGCATAATCTAGTTGCAGATATTATGAATTCAAATAAGATATTAATAAATATAATATTCGAAAAGTAAACGCAGTTCTAAAATCTTTATTCCTAACAAACTTTATCTTTATTCCTAACAAACGATAATTGATAAAGACACATGTTAAGCTTACCAGTGTTGCTTTCGAACAGAAGAATAAGAAATCAATAAGCAGAGATATCAGAGAGCTTTGAATTTCGTAATCAATGGTATGTCATGTGCTTAAAATCCATACCTGCTACCGTTTGAAATCTGCTAGATCTAATTGTTTTCACAGTGAGTTAAACCACTAGATACCAGTATCAAATATCTTAACGTATGGGAGAAAATTGATTTCCGATTCAACATTTGTCATATAGCAAATTGAATTTATGTTGAAAGCATGGAATAAACTTTGAATATTATTCTATTCAATGATATGCCGTACGTATTTTGACCTATTGACCCTCATTAGAAATGGATATTCCAAATCTGGTCCTTCTTTTCTGAATAATTTTATATATTATCCGATTTAGGCAGTATATGATTTTGTTTTGTGCATTAGACAAGTTGGAGTGTTTAATTATTTGTTCTTTATAAGGATTTTTGTCGTGATGTGTCTATGAAAAATTTCTTTTGCCTTCTTATCACTGACATTGGAACAAAAACAGGTGGAATTTAATAAATGAAAACATGTGCATGAAATGCCTAAAATGTAATATCTTCTTAATGATAACTTTGAGAAATTTTTTTAGTGCTTGAAGATTCCATTATGCGGACCAGTACTAGTTAGAAAATATTTAGTTATTCCAATGGGTACCATAGTAATAGCCGTTACTTATTATTGTATATACATGTAGAATATGCAATAAGTGGCATATGAAATATTCTAAGAAAGGTTGATTATAAAAGTATGCCGACAATCTAATGTAATCTAGATTAATGAATTAGTTATATTAATGCTGTATCTAGAACAAACGAAAATCATTTTAGTACACACACACAATTTGAATTGAAGTTAAATTAAGAGAAGAACAGCTAAGGAGGCACTAATCTCTCCAAATGTCGACATAAAATTGCCAAATGGTTGTTTCACCTTAAAAATCGGTTTTAACATATATCAGGTGGACATAGATGGCAGATTTTTGATGAATCTTGGAATTTAATTTCGAATCTGCCCTCGTTTAATTACTTAGTCCAGATTTTGCCATAAAGTTAGATTTGATGCCATTCTGAAAAATATTTAAATAGCTGAACCAATTTTTAAATGAAATAATAAATTTTAAGCATACATTTTAAGATTTTATTCAAAACGACCCAATAAGCATATAACACCAAATTTTAGATACCTTAAATTAAAGATCCACCTATGCCCTAAAACGTTTCAGGAAGCTGTTTTTTAGCATAAAAGTATAATATAATAATATATTTTAAAACTATTTTTTATATATTATACCAATAACATTTGAAAATGTAGCACAATTTAACATAAACATTTAAAATATTTAAAATGCTAAAGACTAGCATTTAATACATTAAGAGTCTTTTTAATATTTAAAACATAATATCTTTAGTAACAAAATAAATTATTATAATTTTTTTTGTATTTATGTAATTGTTCTCGCTTTTTATTTGTTTCCAATAAACACTTTATATTTTTTATTTTTATAGGTCACCTTTTAACTACCAACTTTATATAAAAAATTGTTTTTACACATTTATTAGATAATAAATGAACATTTAAATACTTCCTACATTTAACGTAGTATTATATGGGTTAGCATTTTATCGTATAACTTTGTAGTAACTGATAAATGAAATCTCAATAGATGCAATAACGAAATTCAAAATTTCAGCATTTTCTACAACATAGCTTTATTTAAAAAGCAATATCAACAACCTTAATTTTCCAAGTTTAATAAGAGAAAGAAAAAAAAAATTGGACGCTTTTGTAATTATAAACGAATGAGGCATTTTTTTTCACAAATGTATAACGAATGATTGGTCTCATGTTTATACCAGGTGCGAAAATTTTTTTTCTCTATATTCTTTGATGGTTACAAGGAGATTAATTGTTTTTTTCTGGTCTAAAGTTTAAAAAATGGAGATGAGTCTGTGATAAATTTTTAAATAAAATGAAAGCTAATATTTTCAAGGCAGAGTCTGAATTGGCTTTGAATAAGACAAACTCTTATATAATTTATTTTTTACAATCAATTTATTATTTAGCATCAACGAGTTAATTTCTGAAATGATACTAGTTATTATTTAATAAGATTTTGCGTTTTTATAACAAACTACAAGTTTTTGTCGTCCATTTAAGTGTATTCAATTATTTTATATAGAATTATGCGCTACATAAATGCACTTTAAATAGTTTTATGGGGTGATTCACAGAATGGGTTATATTTCGCTGTTCTGGAATAAAATAATTACTTAACATAACAATAACTTAGTATTACACCAATAACTTATTATTAAAAAGTAATGTATCATATTCTGTTCCAGTGATTTATATATTAGATTCTATTTCAATATCACAGTTGTTTAATCTGCTTTTCATATTTAACCAAATTCAAGAATCAAGTAAGGAGAAATGTACCATATATTATTGGACTGGCTTGCATGCGGAATTGTGTTTTATTACCATGATGGCATGTCAAATCCTGTTTTTAGATTTAGCCAAACCCAAGAATCAGAGATTCATGATGAAATAAAAAATTGCCCTGATATGTTGAACAAAGTTGAGTAATTGACGTAGAATCGCTTCTTGTGTAAATGAAAGAGTTTGATTGCCTTCATATTTGATTACCTGTCAGTGAAAACTGATAATCCTCGCACTTGTATTTCCCTGAAAGGTATGTCTAAAGTGGCTATCTTGATGAGGATTGAGGTAATGAGTTGTTCCTTTGCTCATCAATCTACCAGTTTTTGAATGATGCAGAATGAGAACTCAATAGGAAGATATAATTGGTTTCATTCTTCTCCTCACTTATGTTCCTCATCTATGCTGTATTTTAAACAATTGCGTCACTAATGTCTGACTTTTTTATTATAAATGAATTAATAATCTATAATGTGCATACCATGCTAAAAATTTTTCAGAGGTCTTCAAAGATACATGTTGATTTTTTATTAATGTTAAATTGTATTAAAGAGTCTTGAAAACGCTTTAATTAAATTTGAAAAGCTATTATTTATTGATAAATGCATTTCAAATGTATTGCTATAAATAATTAATTATAGAATAATTGAAAAATGGGAATGGAAAAAACAGGGCAAAATTCTTTTTTTCTTTAAGATATGTAATAAACATCAAGGTTATAACCAGAAAATGATTGCGATGCATTGGAATCCCTCGATTTGAGATAAAAGTGCCTCAATTAGTACTCCGGTGATAACATTATCCAGTTTTACACTGTAATAACTTAACCTGTTTTGCAATTTGCACCTACTGCATTTTCCTTTTCTAATCATCATTAATACCTTTCGGATGCTGTATAGGCAAGAAATCTGTTCATATCATAATCTATGGCATTTCTGTAAACCCTAAGAGAGGGAAAAGCATCTTGATTGCTTTCCAGAATATTTTTCCAAGTCCAGATATGTGAATGTGGATCCTGGCGATCAAATGTCCTGATAATGTAAATGACGATCTGATTGGCGACGAGGAAATGCCAAGATTATTCATGTCATATATCCCTAATCGTATAGAGATTGCATATTGATTCTGGCAGAGATTCTGAACAGATGTATGTTTCCAGACATTCTGCTATGAGATTTCCGATGCAAGCTAATCTTTCAATATAAAGTATTTATGCAAAGGAAATGTAAATAATGTCTTTTAGTTTTATGTGCATTAGTATATACTGTAGATACAATAACTGGATGAGTTTAATAGATTTTAAGTTATATGAGTACACTACACAAGATTCTCAAAAAAAAGCAGAAAAGTTGTAATAACAGTAGAGTAGCTAGAAAGAATGTAAATAACTTCTCTGTGTTTTATATGCATTAATACATACTGTAGATATAATAAAAGAGTGAGTTTAATGGATTCTAAGTTATTTGAGTTCAAATCTTTAAGAAAGCAGAAATGTTTTTTTGAAAGCAGAATATTTTACACACAGAACAAAAAAAAGTTAGGATGTAAAGTTATAAACAATCACCAAATATATTCCAGTCGATTTCAGAATATGGGCAGCATATTCAAGATAAATAATTTTGAATTAAAAATTTATTAATACATTCTACAAAATGGCGATGCTTCATAACACATGGTGAAATTCTCTGTTCTTTGGAAATTTGGTGATAAATTAGAAATAACTTTGATATTTGGCTTATTGCAGTTCAATATGAAAATCATTTCTAATAAAATTTTTTATACTGAATTGTTGCATGTCGTATAAGTTTTCTTGATAGAGAATTATTATTATTTTGTTTGGCTGTTTTTCTGACCTGATTTTCTTTCTGGTAAAATAAAGTAACTTGGAATATGTGGGAGTAATAAAAACTTTTTTATGTATTTTTTTCAAAAATCCATATAAATTCTTAATGTTCATTTTATTAACTTCATGCATTTCATTTTATTAATAAACTGAAATCAAGATAATAATCGTTTCTTATTTCTTATAAAACTTTAGAAAGATAAAAAATATCGCCATGACAACTTGGAAGTTCATATTTATGAAGGAATAAAACTTACACAACTGATAAAAGAAAATGCATAAATGTATTTTATGAATGGAATTCTCAACGGACAGTTTTATTCTGTCTTCGAAACTTTCATTGTTTATAGCCAGTAAGTTCTAGTTTCTTTTCTTCACTTTGTAAAGTGGATACAGTAGTGACATCTGCTGGCAGGATTAATAATTAGGTTCTTTAAATCCCATCGAAAAAAGAAAAAGAAAAGACGATACATGAATTTTATTTTCAGATTTCTTGTTATTTTGATTATTAACATTGCGAATTAATAAACTGGGTTACTGTGAGAGATTCAGTACAGACAGCTTCAGAAAACTGAACTAAAATTAAAAATTAAACTTGATGAAAATGTTTTCATATGAAATTTATTATTGTTTGATTTATCATGAAATTTTAAGTATAGGAGCTTAAAATATGATAGAGAGAGGATTTTTAAGTAATAAATGGCCTCTAAAGTGTTATTTAAAAAAGTTATGATCAGTACTTTCTTTAACAATTAATTACTTCAATCCACTAATACAATAATAAACTGATAATACATTATTGCCAAAATAATTTTCACTTTCTTTCAGAATGCAAAGATTTTTTAATGATATTAATTTATATATTTCCCTTGTATTTTCATAGTACAAGCTTTCCGATACTTCAGAAAAAAAGGCATATTTTAGATGACCAGCAATCCACATATGCAGTACTTTCTTCATTTCTTGATCGAAGTCGAATTTCTACACTTTAAAATACCTTTAAATGAATCAAACAGATGGCAATCCGATGAAGCGAGATAAGGAAAGTATGCATGATGTTTTAAAACTGAAAGTACAGATCCTGAAGAGTTTGAACAGTGTGAGTGCTATAAAAAGGTACACTGTTATGAAAAAAAAAGTAGAAGTGATCTCTTTTAAACTGTCACGTGTACTCTCAAACGAAGATCTTATTCCCCACACCCCGTATAAAATTGTGGACTCTGGATAAAGCCCCGAAGATTCTGCATAATATTAGAGAACAATTGTTACAAAATATAAATCTCTGGTGCGAATCTAGCTTTTCTGAACCTATTTCCAGATGTATTTTGATGTTTTGTTTCGGGATTGTGGAACTTGCACTCAATCGCATTTGCGCTCATTAAATAGCGTCATTTGCGCTTGCATTGCAGGTTTACTGGGATTTAATCGCCCTTGGCAGGAAAACTTGGCGTGCATCTAGAGGGGCTATAGAGCATGCTCATTTTTAGTATTGATAAGAGAATGATTGCTGATTCAGGGTTCTTTTTTTTGAAATATTCACCTTTTTTCTTCACAGTAAAACTGATAATTTCTCATTAAGAATGTTGGGAACAGTTTTGAAAGTTTATTTTAGATTAGGTGCTCGGTGTGTTTGCCTATTTTTCTCTCCTCTTAATTTGATCTGATTTTAGATATGGATAACAGTATTGAAGTTTTTTTTAAAACTTCAAAAGAAAAGCCATCAGCTGTGTATAATGAATATTAATATCGGCAATATCGCTGTAGCCTTGCAAATGTGATAACTTGGTGCTACATTACCGAAAAGTCCGAAAAGTATAGAGGGTTGCTGAAAACAAAAGCAACTGAGTTCTGTCTGAAATGCCTCATTCTTGTAAGCCGGATGACTCTCAAATCGACATCTAGATACATTTAGTAAAAATTAAAAGGGGAGTTCGAGATTATCAAGTATGTCCAATTATCACTAATATTCGAAATTTTTAACAATGAAAATAAAATAATTATTACATTTATAACCTTTACTTTCGAACTACTTGATTTATTTAGTTATTATGGAATGCAAAGCTATAATTTAAACTAAATATTGAAAGAAATTCATTAGGACTGCAGAATAATGAAAGTAAACAATGATATGCTTGATTATGAAATTTGTGGTCAGTCCTTCGAAATTTAAAACTAAGCATAACCTTGCAAAATTTCTAGATAGGAATATGAAATTCTCTACCTATAGATGAAAATACGAGAAAAATTATACTAATTCAGACTTGAAATTATAATGGATGTATAAAAATTTAATTTTTGCAATTTTCGCTCAATTGCCAATCTTATTTAATAAAATTTTTTATCATTTAATCATTTTGTTAAATAAAATTAAAACGTAAGATATATAAAGATTAAATCCTCGTAAAACTTAAAATTATACTTCAGTTTATTAGAATAAATTTATATTACGTATATCGAAATTATAACTTTTATAAATGTCTTCTGTGTGTGAAAATTATAAACTTAATAAAAATTTTTTAAAGCAAACATCCCACAATATCTTTATTATTTTCAACACTCTTCTGATACGCGGTAAGGCTCATTATAATTTTTCTCACGGAAACATTGTTTCGTTATCAATGACTTGGAGTATCATTCTCACTCTGACAGTAATTGATTACCATATGGTGCACATTGTAAAAACACCAAATCTTACACGCAAAAATAAAAGTTATAATGTGGTAGCCTTTTTAAAGCTTGAGCACAAATGATACTATTTAATGAGTTAGAGCAAATGCTACTGAGCGCATGTGACGCACAAACTTTTTTCTGTCGGATTGAAACCGCAATTTGAAGTGGAACTGCAGTTGTTGTCACATGCCGAATTTTACGGATTAAAATAATTATTTTGTGTATTATTGTGTTTACATGCATGCGAAAGTATATACCAGCGAGTGGACAGCCCTTGGATAGGTTTATGTGATATACAGGGAAATATACATAAATTCCCGACATGTCATATTCTCTCCCCGCATAAATCTGTATAGCCGCAAATATCACAAGTGCTCAAAATTTTATTTTCAAAGTTCTGCATTTGAAAGTTTTGTGTTTCGAATTATAAAGAAGAAAATCAACACTTCTGCACTAGCTGTTTGCAGTTACGAAATAGTTACGAAAGATCAATATCTGAAGCTAATATGGCGTTTTTATTGAATCTAGTGTGCGAGCTTTGGGAATTATTTTCCGCAGCCTGCGGATAGTAACCAAGGAAGAGAAAATCGAGCAAACATTTTAGATGACTTTTTCATGACAACTTGAAAACAAAATTTGACATGAAACTGAATGTGTGAACGAAAGATCGATTATCAAATCTCATATATTTAAATAATTTATGTAACTGCTTTTATATGCATGCGGAAGACAGAAAAACACATGCTCAACCCTTTGACGAAATTGGTTCCAAATTTCATACAGTTCTATGTTTCAGATAATTAAGGTGTGCACCAAATTTTATCAATCCTGTTTTTAAGATTTCTAGTTATTGTGTGCAATAGCACCTTGACAGCCAGACAGACATATTGCTTGAACAAGGATTTTGTTCAAAATATACCAGAAATCAACACATTTGATTTCATATGCCAAAGCTCAAAGCGTTTTTGAGTTAATTTGCTCACAAACACATCGACTAACAGGTAGACATAATTCTAAAAGTATGTTTTTTTAACTCAAAAAAATCTGCAACTTGAACATTCCTCAAAAATTCGAATTCCAATTTTTTGACGATTAAAATATTTTCATTTTGCATATTTCAAATACGAAAAAGTATAAATTTAATACATCACAACGCAAAAGCAAAATAACAATTTTTAAGATTGATGATTTATCTCAATACATCGGTTTTTATTTAGAAAAGAGCTGCAATGTTTGTAAATATATAAAATATTAAAAAAATATTTTACAGTTATTATTCTTGTATTTAACATTCCATACAAACACAAATATGAAAAATATAAAAATTCTATTTCATCAAAATTACGTTTTGAAAAAAAAAACCCTTTAATGTGAAAAAAAAATCCAGATATTCATAACTTAGCTATCGATAAGAGGAGAAGAGCCCAGGATAAAATATTTGTATTAATATTAAAAAGCATTCAAATTTCAATGAAAAAATGTAAACTATTTTTGGAAATATGAATACAAATATTTTCAGAAACTCGTCAAATAAAGGAAAACATTTGCTTCAATTACGTGTCCTTTAATAATTTTTGTACAAATGTATTATCGAAATTAAGCAGATAAACGTAAAAATTTAATTTAATTCCAAATGAGTAAAAAAATGTAATTAAAATTTCGTGAGAAATTGCTGAGAGATAAGCAATATGAATTTTCAAAATATATTAGCACTAAATTTTGTGGCATCAGGTCAAATAATCTGCAAACGCCAGCAGACAAGAATTGGTAGAGACAAAACATGATCATGAAAAATCTATTTACAAATTATTAATTCCACAGAGGCTCATAATATAAACATCCTCTTAAAGGCCGCCTTCTTTGCATTCTTTTGAGTTTTATCTGTGCATTCTTTGTTCGGAAGCAGGTTTTTTATTTTGTTGAAAACAATAAAGAAAAAAATGAAAGGTATTGTTGTGGGTAGAATTCCAAGGACAAATTTTAAATTTGCACTGAGTTTAGGAACTTATATGTCAGAAATAAAAAAATAATCCGTAAGAAATCTTGTTCTATTCATGTAAGGTTGAAAAGAAATTTCCTATTTTAAAAACTATCGAAAC
>JAPMOR010052214.1:73953-84772 GCA_026543865.1 Argiope aurantia | reverse complement strand
AAAGAATCACCATACAACATGGGGTCCCAAACGACGTTTAGGGGGTGAAAATCTCAAAAATATAAGTAGTCGGCAAACTTTTGGAAACTGTAAAAAATTAATAAAAAAATAACAAAAGGTGTTTAAACTATGAATTTTTTTAAAGTGAAAGCGCATTCTTAAAGGCTATTTTTAATGTAAGTAACATGCCGATTTGATGAACCAGGGGGTCGTAAATTATTGAACACAAAAAAGTAGTTTAGAGCCCTTATCAGCAAAAATATTAAAACTTTAAAAAATAAAAGCTTGAAAATATAAGGAATTTTATTCTCTTTAATTTGATATAAGTCTGTAGTGTGAAAACTGAGGAGGTTTTAAGATATTCAAGAAAAACTAAAATATTTGCCAGGAAACATCGCTGCAACATCGGTACCGATGTTTACAGAGGGTGTTGCCCAATTCGAAAGGTAAATTTAGAGAAGTGATAGTAGGCACTAAGGAGATGAAAAATTATCATAAAAACATAGGGTCGCAGGACACGTTTATTGTGGGAAAATCGCAAAAACAGATATCAAGCGACAATTAACTTGGCGAAGAGAATGGCCCTAAGAATGCAAGGATTTGGAACAATGTAGTAGAGAAGAAGAAGCTTTGTCGTATCTAAATTTCCCATGCGTTCGAGGAATATAAAAGCAGCGAGCATTGCAAAATTGATGGTTCGAGGAATAAAAAAGCAGCTTGTATTCATTAAAAGAGCAGTGCAGAATTGATAGTCGATAAGTTTCATTCGCAAATAACATGTCAAATTTCACGAATGCCGAATATGCGGATATGCATTTAATTTACAACCGAGCGGATGGTAATGGACGGATAGCATAAAGAATATACCAATAGCAATATATAAGTAGGCGTTGTCCACACCACAGCACCTTTGCAAATATTTATAGACGGTTCCGGGAGAAAGGATCCTTCAAAATAACGAGGTCAAATGTGGGGACCGAAAACCTCAGTGGCGCTAAGTACCTTGTTTTTTTGCAGCCCGTTCTTCCGGATTTACTGCAGGAAATACCGGCCATTGCACGCCAGAACAAGTGGTTAATGCATATGGTGCACCAGCGCATTTTTTGAATTCTGTGCGTAACTACCTAGATGACACATATCCTGGGACGTGGATTGGATGTAGCGGATCTGTTGATTGGCCTCCACGTTCCCCGGACCCCAATCCCTTTGATTTCTTCTTTTGGGGCCATATTGAAATCTCTTGTTTATCAGACACCTTTGGATACATTGAAAGATCTCGTAGCATGGATCGTCGTCGCTGCTGGAGAAATCGCAAGCACTCCTGGTATGTTTGAGCGCGCCCGGTGGTCATTTAAAAGTCGGTGTCGTTTGAGTAATGACCTTCGCGGCCTAAACATTGAGCAATTTTTATAAAAGTTTCTAATCGTCTCCTTTCTTATGTTAAAATGTCTGTGCTGTAAATGTATCTGTATCTGTATTCCAGGAAATAAATTTTCAACGTCGTTTGAGACTTCATATTTCTTTGAAAAATCTTACCGCTTTGTTGCCTTCTATTACTCCTTAGAATTTTTCGATAGAATTTTGCAATACCTTCTGTAAACATTGGTGCCGATGTTGCAGCAATGTTTCCCGGCAAACATTTTTGTTTTTCTTGAATATCTTAAAACTTCCTCATATAAGGGTTCTAAACTACTTTTTCGTTTTTAATAATTTATGACCCCCTGGTTCATCAAATCAGTATGTTACATGAAAAATAGCCTTTAAGAATGTGCTTTCACTTAAAAAAAATTCATAGTTGAAATACCATTTGTTATTTTTTTTATTAATTTTTTACAGTTTCCAAAAGTTTGCCGACTCCCTATATTTTTGCAATTTTTACCCCCTAAACGACGTTTGGGACCCCATGTTGTATGGTGATTCTTTATCCTCTTGATGCATACTATCACCCCTTGAAATTGTCCCAACCAAGTTTTTTTTAAATACTTTCATTTTTCAAATCTTTTTCCATATAATTGACTAGGAATTAAATTATTGCGAAAAATAAAATTCAAATTTCTACATTGTTATTTAGAATTTTGTGTTTATATTACATATTTTTTTCTCTGGTATATGAAATATAGAGGAAGTCTTGTTGTCGTCAAAAAATTCTAAGTCGAAATTTTAACTTATCCCCATGTTTCTTCTGAGTCTGGAAAACACATTTCCAGAGATTTCATCTGTCTCTCTGAGAAGACAACTCAAAAACGGTTTGTACTAGACGGTTGAAGTTTTGTATATGGAATTACGACAGAATTGGCTGATTTATATCAAATTTTGTACGGAATACCTTCAAGGATGAGACTTGGTTATCTGTTTGAGTATAAGTGAATTTAGTCATTTTAAATCTCACAGAGCTAGATAGATATAATTTGGTACACAGATTTAGCATCTAAAATATAGATACTTTTCAAACTCTCTTAATGGTTGGCCATCTGTCGGTCTTTACTTTCGTATACATGCATAAGTGATAATTCATAAGCGCAATTACTTAAATGAATAAAATTTGGCATGCTCTCTAGTAGTTACAAAGATAGTGTTGCGTGACATTTTGGGTGCCAAAATGCTGGGAAAAAATGTCATTAATACATATTGTTACGATAAATTAAGTAAAAATGCCAGATTCTTGATTGCGTGATTCTTCTTCACTATCATTCATCAATGTTATGCAAGAAATTCGTGCTCTTATCCCAGGTCAATGATTTTATGTGGAGGAAAGGGAAAGGGGAGTGATGAGCATGTGAGAAAGTTTTGGAGAAACCACTCTCCTTGAGTTTTTATATAAAAAATATTTATTTATTACCTAATTTGCATTTTCTTTTGTACTTAAATAGAGCATAACTAAAACATTTGACATAAATTTTTTCTATTTGTTCAGTCATTTATTATCTGTCGCAATAAGGCAGTGATTATTAGGTGAAAAAAAGCGATGAAATTCAGTGTTCAAATTTTTTAGGATTGCAGGTCTCGGAATGCTGCTTTATTTAAGGCTTGAATTGCTGTTTTGTTTATGTCAGTAATTCATAAATTGCATACTATTTGTTTATGGCATAGTTAAAGAAAGAATTTTAAGAAGTCAATAACATTCTAATGGATAATGGCAAACTGAAAATTTTATAATTTTAGTTCTTTACATTTAACGAAATTCTTTCTCAATTCCAGAAACTGTAACCTATTAATATAATTGTGCTAAATTCCTTCGCCATGCTTTTCTCTACTGATAATAAAATTGAATTTCAATTTTTATGGATATTGGCTTTTTATAGGATGAATTGCATGTCCCAGTTTTACCATTTTTGTAAAATGCTTTGGAGGTGGAAATGTTTCTAAAATTCTAAATAGTATTTTAATTATAATAGTATTATAATTGTATAATGAAAAATTATGTGAGGAGTTTAAGTATTTTTATAATTTAAATCCAGTTTCAAATTCAAAGATGATTTTTGATGGTACCAATTGAATTACCGATCAGTTATTTACATTTGGGTTTGCAATTTCTAGAAAATATTGTTTCGTATATATGTTAGAAAAATATTTGTTTATAATTTTCAACAATATATTCAAATATGTAATGAAATTCAAGCAATTTTCAGTGTTAAATGAAATATTTAGTTTTATTATTTTCCTTCTTTGTTGAAGCTATGGAAAAATATTTCTCTTTATTATCTACTTCTTCTAATGAGGAATTCTTATTTATACTAATAACAAAGAATAATGTGTGTGTGTGTGTGTGTGCGTTGGTATTCTATAGAACCAAACTTTAAGATCTATCAAATTTGGCACTAACGAACGCTAAGTTTACCTTTGAGCCATTTATTAAAAATTTCGATTAGAATTTCATTTAATTAAAGAATTATTAGAATTTCAATAATGATTTTCAAAAATATAATTACATACAAAAATGATTTTTACATCGATTTAAATTTCAAAGTATTAATTTTATGATGATAATAATTTTTTCGGTCTAAGTTTTTCTTAACTTTTAATAACGCTTTAAAAATATTTTTATGCAAAATTTACAGCAATACATTTTATTTTTGTAATGAAGATAAAATATATTTCATTGTTTTATAAAATATTTAATGAAATATTCAATTAATTTAATGAAGTATGTTTTATGAAATATTAATATATTTTCATAGAGTGAAAAGGGAAAGAATTAATACTTTGTTTGTTATTTCATATTTTTGTCATTGCTAATTCAATTTGTGCTTTTTAATTTTAGTTCACTCCATTGTTTTAGCGATCTAGAAACGCAACATACCAAAAGGTAAGAAAATTTGAAAATAAGCTCATTATGATGACTTTTTATATTATTCTTTTAGCAGTAATTCAATTAACCTGTTATTGGGCGTGTTCACATAATGCTTGAAAATTGCAGCGCATCGATTTAGTATTAGAATTTATAACGCGAGAGGAAAAGAAAGTGAAAGTCAAGGACAGCGTAAGTCAACACGCAATTGCATTTAATATAATACAGATAGTTTTGAATTTTATATGACTTGGATATATGATTCGACTATATTAAAAAGAGTTCATAGTGATTAAAGCAAAACAAGTGTGAGATCGATAAGATAATCTTTTAAAATGTGTATTTCAATTTGAAACTTAAAAATTCTAAAAAAACCATAAATAATAAGTGTGTATAAAATAAATGTACAAGTTTATATAAAATAATAACACAACCAACCAATATCCTAGATGAACAAAAAAAAAACCCATAGAAATTGCAAATTTTTTTTAGATATTTTACTAAATTTTGTTCCTTTGACTCCTTCAAAATATTTCATTTTTTTTTTAACTTTTAGATAACTTACGAATTTTATTCATAATCAAGAGATTATTGAATGCTCAGCTATTTTTTTGTTATTAATTTCTATTAAGTTATTTTAAATTTGCGTTCTTCAACAGAGTGACTATTTTTAAAAGAAATATTTCATTAAGGTTCAAATGCATTTTATTATTATGCTTTGAATTTGCTAATTTATAAATTAAACTAGATTTGGGCATTTTTTGAAAGATTTATTCATAAGAAACATCCCTTTTCATATGTAATAAACCAAAGGACCATCTTCCGCCAATAAAATTGTAAATAAATGCAAGATGTGTTATTTTATTTTTTATCAATTTCGGATACGATAACAGTTTTCCACAGAATACGTTAATTAATATAATTTTTACATGAAAATATATCTGGAAGAAGATAATTATGAAAAAATGGTTTTACTTAACTAAAAAAAATTTCATTTATTATACAAGTTTTAATAACTGTATATATCATATTATGACAATTTCTAAATTAACTATAGGACGCATTCCTGTATAGAATAATAGGTCTGAGTGTTGAGACTTTTATACATTTTATAATATTTATCATCAAATAATATTAAAATGCTGCTTTTTAAAAAAAAACATTCTTGGAAAATTTGCAAATTTATTGCATAAGTTTTTTTTTCTCTTAATTTAGCAAAAAAAAAAAAAAAAAAAAAAAAAAACCTTTAAATTTTTTTCTTTCGTAACCACCATATTTGAAATTGAAAATTTTGAAAATCAATCAAACTCAAAAGAATAAAAAATTTCACTAGTCAAAAATTTTCTATGCGCATTAATTAAAATTTTATAATATACTTAATAGCGATATATTTTTTAAAATACGTTATCAACCAATTTGCATTTTATTTCTGATATTCCACTTCCTTCTTATTATCGCTATCCCAACCAAAAGTTTGTATCTAAAACTTATTCTCCGTAAAAGGGATAAAATCATTTTCTTCCGATGATCCCGCGCATCATCCAGGGGGCAGCCTCATCCTCAAAGCTTTCCCATTTCATCTTCCCTCAGTTCCCAGCGAACGAGCCACGACCAAAGCATCTCCCCGAAATCGATGCGGAGTCGCCCGCCTGCTCTCTGGCCGATGGACCGGCGACTACGGCATGCCGACTCCCGACTCCAAACTTCTGATTACTCGGACCTTATTGACTGTTTTCCCACATCATCTCGATACTCACACAGCTTATGTGACACAGTTAATGATACTAACGACTCATTCTTCAATGAGTCGTCTCTTCCTAATATGCCATCGCAAGATGAGATAGACCTCAGGAAACTGTACAGAGTGGTGGTGCCCATCATGCTCATTGTATGTGTACTGTCTCTGGTTTTCAACCTTATCATACTGCTCAGTGTAAGATGGGTCAGAAAATCGCTGTCACCAACACTTCTATTGAGCCTGTCACTGGCCGTGGCTGACGCTTATGCGTCGCTGGTCATTGGTGTAGGACTAGTGGTCAACAGTCTTCTCCCCATAGTTTATGGAGTTGATATGGGACCCTTCAGTAATTGTTATGTGCTGGTTCTGGAAGCATTTCGTTTGGGTGGCATGGTAGTGGCAGTTTTTCATCTACTTGCCCTGGCTATAAATCACTACATTGGGATACTTAGACCTCTGCACTATGCAGCCACAGTTACCAGAGGAACAGTGGCATGGGCAATTACTTGCATGTGGATATTTCCAGTCGTCTTTTTTCTGGCATACTTTTCTCTTGTTCCTGAGGATGGTTTCAGATCTCCTTATTGCTCTACCTATGACTTTCTTTTGCGCATCCCATTTCGTCTGACAGTATCCACTCTGTTTTTTGTACCACTAATCCTCATGTCCATCATGTATATTCACATGTTTATTACTGTGAAACGCCATCAGTTGGGTGTTCTTCAGCACCAAACTGGTCGGCAGTTGCACAAGAGCGTCAAGGCTGTGATCACCACTCTGCTGATATTGGGCACGTATGTAGTAGGTTGGATGCCTGCGGTGCTCTTTTTCGTTCTCACATGCCTCGATTGTCCGATACCTGTGACACAAATCCAACTATGGGTTCGTGTTTATGTGGCAATTTTTATCAATAGTATGATAGTGGTGAAATCTTTCTTGGATCCAATTATCTACGTAGCAAGGATGCCAGAGATTAAAGGGGCACTTGGTGCAATGTACAGGACAAGATTGGGTGCCGTCACAGATGAATCAGTCAGTCATCACATCCATTACAAATCCGAGATGAACCGACTTACATTTGTGGATGCTTCAAGACGAAGCAAAGTGAATGGTTGTAATGGTGGACAAATGATGAATCAAGCTTGATAAGAAGATTGTTTGCCGTGAAGGTGAGCTGAAACATTCTTATATTTGAAAATGCTAACTTTAATCCATGCTTTGATGAGTACATTTTCAAGTTGGACATTATTGTTTTACAGTGTATGAAATTTCACCAAGATAGCATGTTAATGTATTCATGAAGATTGCATGTTAAAGAATCTGCATGTCAGTTTTGACTTAATAAAAATATTTCTTTTTTGGAGTTGTTAAAATGTAGTGGAGTTCCAATTTCTGGTAATAAATAAAATTTTATATTGATTAACGTATATTTTAAGCCAAAAACTGTTTAAAGAATAATATTATAAGTTTCCGTTTAAATCTTTAAGCTGTTTAAAATTAGAATTATCATTAAGAATTAAATCTGTATAAATGAATTGCAAAGTTCAAAATTTTATAAAATTCAGAAAGTTTTTAAGCAATTATATGGTTTAATTTAAGAAAAAGTTTTATTCAAATTTTTAAAGAAATATCGTAGTTTAGTTAAATGAAATGAGAATTTATCATCTACTCTGCTACGTTGAAAGGAATTTAATCATCACTTCTTGTAAATCTTAAACTTTATGAGAAAGCTTGTGTTAACTGGATTACGTTAACAAAATAATTTCATAAAATAAAAAAACAACAACAAAAAAATCATAAGATGAATATAACATTAAACAGTTAGAAAGAAAGGAAATTTAAAAAGAAAAAAATTGCATGAATTCTAAAATTATTTTTTTAAAAAATATTTAAAATTATTAAATAATGTCATTCTTTTTAATTCTATTACATTTGACAGAAACAATGTCTTTTTTTATTTTGAAATTTCAATTAACATTTCCTCCAAATGTAGAATCAGTAGAGGAAAAGTTATGAATTTTTATTTAAACTCACAATTTAATAAACAGAATAAAATATTTCTGGATAAAAATTTTGTTTATTGCCTATTTAAATTTATTTTTAACATACATGCAGTTTACAGTTTTATTTTCTTTACGAATTCCAAAGTTCAAAATTTGAATTCTAAAAGCTTTACTCAGTTTATTGCCTTAATTTGTTGTCCAATAATTAATTTCTGAATCGTTAAAGATATTTATTTCCCGTGTGAAAAATGCTTTAAATGGCTTAAAGATTTATAATTCATTTGTATCAATTAATTAATGTACTGAAAAAAAATTACAAAACCTGAATTTTTATACTTTTTATTCGTCATATAATCTATTAGTCATATTTAATAAAATATTCGTAACAAACCAACATTCAAAATAAAAAAGAAATACTGTTTTATGTGTTCTATACCTAGAGCGTATAATACTTTGGCTTCTGTAGTTCATAGCCTTGCATGTTCTACATCTGGAACATATAAGGCTTTGAGTTTCATTGCTTAAGGCAGTCAACGGTTGGTCTCAAGTAATGCCGTTCTTTGTTTAATTTATTTTCCTCAAGTCAAACAATGTTCCAAAATAATGATATTCAAAGCTTCATGAATAGGTCAATTTTAATCATAGAAAAAAATTATTTTTGTGTAAACTGTTAAAGTTTAAAACATATTTTACTAAATATGACTAATAGAATCGGTGTATTTTATAAAATAAATAAATAAATATCTTAATGGTTTGGGAAGGTATTATTTGATTTAAATAGTATGAAATTAAAATTTAATCTTTAACATTATTTAAAGTATTTTTTCCTGAGCCCTGTCTTTCAAAGTTTAGAAAATAGATACTGCTTCAGGATTAGAGTGAGCATTTTGTATATATATTTATCCAAATGTGAATTCATATGTCTGTGCTCTGAACTTGAATATCTTAATTCGATGATCATCATGCTCTTAAATTTGTTAATAAAAGATAAAACGATAACAATAACGGTATAATCATAATCTTTCAAAGTCATTGCATCATCATTACATTTTGTTATTACGTCATTATTGTTTGTAAATAGATAATTGTAAATGCAAATATCTTCTGAAAACTGCATTTTGCTATCTGCATTGATACCCTCCTTGGAAGCAGGACTTTAAGTTTATAAAATAAAGAGAAATCTTTCTAAACAGGACACTATAAATTTATAAAATAAAGAGAAAAAAATCTAGTTTCTAACCAGGACATCGAGATCTATCTCTCGGACTATTCAAATCCCTTTATTTAGTAGGAGAGTTTAAATTGATAGAATAAAGAAATAAAAACAATAATAGCATTTAATTTCTAACCATATCCAAGCTTTAATTATTTTGACCAGTATCTAATTTCTAGCAACCTTTTAAATTGATAATAAAGGGATAAAACACTATTTGAATCTAATTTCTAACCGACGAGATTTTAACTTTTAATCCAATATCTGATTTACAAAAATATAAAAAACTGATATTGATCCAGGGTTAAAATAAGCAACCATATATAAATCTTTATCTATAACTCAATGTATATGTCTGCGTTCAATTATCATGTGTTTCATTAACATAATACCGTTCATTTGGTTGAAATATAATGATATCATCAAAGACAGAATTATATTCTTTCGAATGTCATTATTCGTTGAGTTTTTTTAATATATCGCTTTTAAGAAAATAATTGTAAATGCAAAATATAAAATCTTTAAGATACTGCATTTCACTTTCTATACAGATGCCATATAGAAAAGCAACAATTTAAATTGATATAATAAGGCGATAAAAAAATCTATTCCTTTCCAAAATTGAAAAGACTTCATTAAAAACCATAAGATGAATTTATTCTGGTAGTTTTGACGCAATATTGTATTTTTACTAAATTATCTTAGATATTAATAATTGGAAGACCGATTTTCGATCGGCAAGTTTTTTTTATATCGTAAAATCGCGGTTTTTCGTAGAAAATATTTAGAGACGAATCACATACTGATTACACATGAATATTTTTCAATCTTACCTACATATGAATTGGTCATTTAAATAAAAAAAATCATGAATGCACTTAGTTTAATATGTTATTTGAAACAATCTGCTATATTGCAATATTCATTTTACAGTTTATCTATCATTACTTATATTTTTGAACTTACACTCTGTTTTCATAGTGGAAGCGCGTTTGAGATGGTGTAAATGTGTCATTGTCAGCATGAGAGCAGGTAGAAAAAGGCTCCTATAGTTAGTTAGAAAAAAAAATTTGGTGTAAAATCGCGTTTTTTTTTCAGGAAGGACACCTATATAGATAAACTTAAAAAGCAAAAATATTAAATAGAAATACAAAAGTAAAAAATAAAGCAAAAAAGCGGGACTCGAATGGAGAACCTGCAACATAGTCGTCATTCATTTTATTCTGACCACTAGAATGCACTGTTTATGCCTTCTTTGAAACGGAAGTTGAATATACTTATTCTAACAGTTAATAATAATTTTTGTGTGTGTAAAATCGTGTTTATTTCAGAAAAGACATCTATATATAGATAAACTTAAAAAGCAAAACCTTATCTAAATATAAAATTTGATCCAATTCGTTAGAGCCGTTTCCGAGATACCCGAAATAAATTTATAAAGATATAAAAGAATTGCTCGTTTTAAGTTATTAATTCTCTATAAATACACTTGTGCTTCTAGAAAATTTAATTAAAAAGCTTAGTTCTAATCAAGAGTTAAATCAAAAATAAATAAAAAGAATAAGGTGATTTTTTTT
>JAPMOR010052214.1:23628-73553 GCA_026543865.1 Argiope aurantia | reverse complement strand
GAATTGCTCGTTTAAAGTTATAAGATTATACAGTTTATAAGAACTTTTTCGTTTTTAAATATTGTCAATAGAAAATTTTATATGAATTAATAAATAAGATCGGATATAAAAAAAAATTCGGCTGATGACTTATTTTTACAGAATTAATTCTTTAATTTTTCTAAAATTAGAGAATAATTAAAAAAGATCTCTAATTTTTCGTTCTCTAATTTCGTTTTCTAATTTTTTAAAAAATGAAATTTATAGTTAAGTTTTGCATAACAATGCTTGATTGATTTTCTTTTGATTTATTTGATTTGTTTGATTAACTTTTCAAACGGGAATACTAAGATGAATATATGATTTTCTTCTTCCTATCACTTCGCTGAAAGATCTTCATATTTTTTGACAGTACAAAATATTCGACGCTACTTAATTCGAGTAACATTTGGGAATAATCTTTTTCTAAGGTAATTGGGATTTAGGATATTTCTTGATGACGGAATTAAGAATAATTTATTAGTTTGGAGGTTATATGTCAGATTTATTTTTAAAAATTTCAATTTTAAAAGAAAAATATCAATTTTTTTTCCTCCTTTATATATGCGTATGTGTGAGTTTTGGTTTATCTTTTCTTCATCAAAAAGATTGCATATAAATGAAGAAAGGAATCAAATCTGCAACACTAAGTAGTTAATAAAAATATTTCTTACGTATTAGCTATATATCAAAATGATTAAATTAAATATGCTTGTATAAAAAATGGAAAAAATATAATATTACACAAATGATAAACTGTGAATAATTCCAAACTTTTGTCTTAATAATAGCTTATGTTAATTTCCAATCAATCATTTGTTATTTTTATGTTAGGATATTTTTAGCAGGATCGTTTTTTTCTATTTTATGAGGAATACAATTTTTTTCTGAAAAGTTTTATTTTTCGGTCCCTTAGTAGAAAAATAGCTAATCTAGTTTTATAGGAAAGATGTTCATTGATTTGATTTACGATTTCACTTTGCTTAATAATTTAATATTCAAATTAAAAATAAGAATAAAATATATTTATCGCAGTTTAATATTCAAATTCAGTTGAGCTATTTCTACAACCGAGCAATCCTCAGTTAAAAAAAATTGAATTTTCTAAAATAAGTCAAATTTCTAAACTACGTGACTTAGGAGAAACTATTTTTACAATGGAATAAACCAAAATTATTTCTCAAAAGCTAGCTTGGCTGCCTATTTTGTTTTATTATTTCCTTTTTAATTTATTTATAATAATATCAAAAAATGTAATTAATAATAATATCATGCTTCAAAAATATTCCTCTACGACTTTCTAATTTTTTTCTTTATAAAAAATTCAACCTAGATACCTAAATAAGCAGAATAATATATTTAATTCTTCTTTTATATTGATAAAATAAAAGAACTAATCAAAAATCTTAAATATAAGGCTTAGGTTATCATTGAATCAGGTATAAAAATTCAATACGCAATAGCAGGAGGTACTTAAAAATGTTTATTTATTATTTTAAATTTAGGCACTGCAGGTTTGAGACTAGAGTTCATGAAACATTCACCTTCACATGAATTTTAAGTAAACAAACGAAAAAAAAATTAGCAAAATATTGCCTTCTGACATGCTGGCAGGAATTTTTGAAATATAAATCCTCAATCATTCAGAAATCTAATTTTGTACGTTACACACAAAATCATATGCAAATCATTAAAAAAATATTGTTACAAATTTATAGTATTACTTCTTTGCTTAATTAGTTTCCTTTGAAGGAAAACAATGGCACCCAGCCTTGATGATGAAAAGAAATGGCCCTAAATATTGGTGAATATTAACTATATCTCCATTAGGACTCGAGTTTCAGCGTTTTTTCTGGAACAATCAGTGCTCTGAAACAGGTTCTATAAAAACCAGAGGTGCAAAGATAGAGAATGAGTCGATCTGAAGCAAGTAGTTTAGTAAAGGCTTTCTTTGGAGTATCGATCTGAAGCGAATTATTTCTGATAGTTTTAAATTGTTGCGGATGCTTAATAACTATTTACTGCTCAAATGCTGTTTTCTTATGCTTTTTCTTCCTTTTGTTGACTGAATTAATAGTTTTTGTGTAGAATAAAGCGCCATTATCTGTTACTGAGCCTATCGGAAAATTTTCACTGTTACACTTTCTGGAATTAATTTTTTTATAGTAATATCAAGAAGGTTTTATTTTAAAGCGCAAATTTATTTCAATCATTTATTACACACACTAGCACTTATCTGTTCGGTGAGATGAGCATTTACATAGAATCTAGAAATAACAATAACATACTTCTTTTTAATAATATACATTGGAGACACTGAAAATATTTTGAATTCATGAATAGTAGTAAATATTTAATGATATTTAATATTCATCTAAACATCTGCGATACAAGATTAAGTATTTAATTATTTAAATTGAAGTTCATTTTGTAGTAGAAATTATGCAGTGAGATAATTCGAGACTTGGAGCAGATGACAGATTATGAATTAATGACAAATAATTGAATCAACTGATTACAGGAACTCACATAGAGAAGGACAATGTCTCTACACTAATTAAACACAGATAAAATAAAAAAATAGTCATGAATTGTTGTTTTACGTAATATAACTTCACATTGTTAACGGAATTCTAGAATTTGATATAACTACGAATATTAATGTGCTTCAGTGTAATGGAAGATTGTGAACTCTGATCACCACTATCCTATTATATGAGATGCATTCCTTTGAATGCATGCATTAAACTCGGAAATGTAGATAATCACAGAATAATAATTCCTCAGCAAATGTTTTGCATTCTATTTGTTGTAAATAGACACATCTTCTTTTGGTAGTATTTATATTGTACTTCCCATTGAAATTTCTAAATTTATTTTCTAATTTGTCATAAAGAAATATAATGTACTTTAATTCTATACTATATATTAATCAACTTTTTTCTAAGCTTGCTATGTACGGAATTATTTTTCATAAGTGTTATTATTGAGCATTTTTTATTTATGTATTACTTATTACATCATTGATGATGATGCCGCGTCCGCGTTACCATGGAAAGGGGGGGGGGCAGTAGCTTCTGAGGGTAAAGACCCCTGAGTACCCGAGGGCAGAAGTCTGACTTCTAGCTCATATGGAGATGAAACTCACACATTCGCTTGAACAACCCCTTTTTACAGGGGGGCACATTCACACACCTCACAGATATAACACAGATGAAGAATAACCATGCCCGAACCGGGACGCTTAAATCACGGGAAAGATGCGCTACCCCTATGCAAGGACGCCGGCTTTTATACCATTAATGTTATTTATCTAATTATTAATATATTTTTATATAAATTAACTACTAAAAATTTTGTTTCGCTGTTTTCAATATCACCGAAAAAGACAGCATTAAATAATCAAGATAGACTTTAAAAATCATGAAACTATTGAATTATATTGAACAATACGAACATGAATAATTAATTTTCGGTATGCATGTGACATGTCATTAATTGTTGAGTCTTTATTGAATTACTATATTTAAATTTTTCAGAAACTAAAAATTGTTTCAGTTTGATAAAAAAATTTTATAAGCGAAAAACTATTTTGATTTAATTGAAAAATTATATACGTATTTATGAACTTATTCTAAGACCAATGATAGTTTTGAGTGTGCAGGTTACCAGATATGTGACTGCGTTTACATTTCTCTTTCTGAAAACGATGTTTTAGGGAAATATGGTTTTACATTTGCTTTCACGTTCTTATTTTCCTCTTTAGTTTTGTTTATTTAGATCGACATCTTGTCTGTCCTTTACTCGCTCGCTGTTCGTATTATTTTGAAAAGGGTTTCATAATTCTAAATTTACATCAAACGATAAGAGTAGCAACTTTCTTGACAGCCATATTTATAAATATCTCCATTAAGCTAACCGAAGGATATGTAATTCTGATTTCTTACTGTGTGATAGATAGGAATATGGAAAAGGTCTTCGATGGAGTTACTTCTTGAAATCATTTGCCATCGAAACCGAGACTATGTCAATGTACCCGGTACCATCGTTTTGAAATTTTCCATTATCTTGGAAATACGCCATCCACATGAATATTTCAAGTAAATGCGTGCGATTAGTGTCTTACATTTTATTTAGTAACGTATCTTTTGCTATAGGCACGGTGACTATGGTAAATGATTTGGTATGTTGATATATAGGCTTTGTAACAGGACTACCTGCTAAAAGAATCCATCAAATCCATATCATGTACGTGGGTGCTGTCACATAATCAAAAAAATATAGTGTCGGAAGAGACAGGTTCAATTGTCATCCGCGTGTCTAAGACGTGATTTAAATTTTTGATGTTGGTCCCAAATTAGTCGTTACGTTGTTTCGTGTTTCAAAGTCGGGCTTTGATATAAACTAAGAAAACAATTTTTCGGATTGAAATATTATAGTTTTTCAAGTTTTATGCAAGTTTTAGAACAAAGGTTTCTACTACTACAAAAAATAATAAAAACAAACAAACAATGCAGAATTTAAAATTACATTTTAAAAATCTATAAAGAAAGAAAATATACACAATTATAGTTGACGGATGGAAATGTAATTTTTTATCGATGACTTAAAGAATTTTCTAATTATGAACGCTCATTAGTCAAGTGATATAATATAGTGAATGAATTAAATTAAAAATAATCTCATTATTTACGAAATTTTTAAACAAATGGAAATATTCGACTTTTGAGGCAAGATACTGTGAAATGGTTTTAAATGTCCACTCTGCGTTTCAGTGAAGTGACCCACTTACTTCTTCAAAGTAATAGTACTAAGTAGTACTAGTAGTAGTAGTAGTGAAATACTTAGGACAGCATTCATTTTCCATTTCAGATTAATGCTTTCTTTATTTTTATGTAAAATGATATAGATATAAAAAAATGTTTTAACAGATATAGATATTCGTTTTTTGTTGGCCGAGTTATAAATAAAAAAAGTGTCTCTTACTAACTAAAAACTTCAATTAGTGGAATCAATGAATATAACTAAAAATCTAGAATTAAGTATTAACTTAAAATGTTAATGAATGTCTGAATGAGAACAAACTAGCCGAAGCAAGTACATGCCATTTTCTTAAAGTTAACACGTAGAGCATTTTAATCAGTTTTTTCACCACATACGATGTAATTTACAAATAGTTTCGAAATAATTAACATCAGCATGGAAAAGAAACTCTATGGTTAATCACCCTTTTAATTCCGAATTACAATTTATTTGTAGAACTTAATATCCTGCCACTTTCCTTTACATCAGTGAGTAAATAAATAATCGGTGTTAATGACTTTTTGGTTATCACAAGCATGTTTCTTTAATGCATATTGGTTCTTGTATCTTTTTTTTTAGTTGAAGAATGGCATGACTTTCCTTGAATTGTATAATACCCTCTTGTATAATATTAGTCGCCTTTGGAGATCAATTGACTACCTGAAATGAATGATTGCTAGATTGAATGATATTCAAGGAAATATTTTAACCAACGTAATTTTAATAGCTTCTATAGAAAAATATTTTAAGTTTCAAATTTTAAAATGTGCATCACTTATATTAAACTTTGTACTCTTTGTTCATTGAATTATGAATTTTCCTAATTTTCTGTCTATATTTATATACATCCAATTATATCAAAGGTAAGAGTAGAAATTTTTAAAAAGGGGCACATTTAAATTTTTTTCAACCGTAACTTAATACTGAAGTGGATATTAATTGTAAATACAGTAAAAAAAAAGAACGGTATGCCTTATACTGAAACCTATTCAACATAAAAAAAAATTAGCGGAATCTTCATATCTTGATCATACAGAGTGGAAGATAAGCTGGGATGACATATTAATTACAATGATTACACGATTTGAGTTCATCAATGAAATATATTGTTGTAAAATGTAATTAAAATATTTTTAAATGAATCGAAACTAAAAAAACAATTTAATTGGTATAAAGGAAGATATACTTAAAATATTTCTATATGATTTTAAGTCAATTTTGTTATAATACTTTAGGAAGTTATGGTAAAATAAGCATCAAAAGTTTTCTTAAATCTTTTACCATTGAAAACTTAAAAAATAAATAACTAGAAAACATCCTCTGTTTTTCTGACGCTCCAACGAAAATATGGGTCAAGTCAAGGATTTAAAAAAAATTAATCTAGCTTGCTATCGTTTTGTGTTAAATGCTCACGCATTCAGTGCATTATTTATTTAATGCTGTCTAAAATTTCATAATTTTATTGTTTAAAATTTGATTTGTTTACTGCAAGATTCACATAATAAAATTCATCCATATATCTTATTTTATTTCGAATTGCAAACTTTAAAACATACGAATGGACAATCACCTCTTGTCAAAATTTTGACATTGATATACAATTACCAAATAAAATTATTTTTCCAGCTCTATTTTTCTTAGTCATTTCATTTTGAGGTTGTATCTTTTCATGCACATAGGACAGAGAAACTTTCCACAAATTTCCAACAAATCTATAATTTCTATCACCATATGCTAAATTAATTCATGTGGAAACTTTCTGCATTATCGTGGTCCCAGATTAATAGATAGATACACAAAATTCCAAAAAATAGATTATCATTGATTTCAGGAAATTCGAAAATGTGGAAATTTATCGGTGGGAAATGTTTTCAATATGATGTTATTTTTCTTTCTGTATTAATATCGGATAGTAAAAAAAAACAAACAAAAAAAACGGTCTCCTCAAAAATTTCGTGCATACTCTTTATTATTAAAGAGAGAGAACGCCTTGTATGGCATTAGCATACAATAGTTGGCTTGAATAAAAAGTTTTTCCTGAATCTATCGTATTGTCCTCGCGGAGTGTTTCAGCGATCAATCCTTGGCAAGAATTTAACAATACCGAAAATCTAATTTGTAGTTTAGACACGTAATCATTGAAATAAGATTTGATACAAAACTGCGCTTGTTGTCACAAAATCCCATACCTAATTTTATATATTTAAGCCATTGCGTTTTTGAATTATCGCGTTTACATGTTTCTAAAAGTACAAGCAGACAGACAATCAGCCCATTGTTGGTTTTGCCTCAAATTTTTACAAAAGCCTACAATATAAATGTTGAATTTGTGTACCGAATATTATGAATATATCTCTCTTCCTTTTGTAGCTGTATTTGAACAGGTAAACAGATCGGCTTCCTCTGAATAGATTGTACTCAAAATTTAATAAAAATTTGCAGATTTGGTGTAAAGACCAGATAACAAATTTTAACCGTCTAGCCCAAAAAGTTTTTGAGTTATCTTTGACACAGACAGACAGATGGACATTTTCCAAAAATGTATTTTCCGGATTCAGTGAGGTCTAAAATGCAAAGTTTCCCTTAAATCTTGAGTTCAAACTTTTCAAGATGGCTATACTTGCTCTATACTACGCATATGAGAAAGTAAAAAAAAGTATCATTTAATTGAATTAAAAAACAGTTTATCAGTTTCAGGTCGTTTCAGCATGTTCAATTAGAAAGCTTTAATTTCATTCACTGTGAAAATATGTTTAACAAGTACCAAATATTTCTTACTTTAGAGTTCTCGCAGTTTTTCTGATGAAAATTCGACATTTAAATTTTTGTTTTGACTAATCTGAAAGTCATCAAATTATATCTCTTTAGAGATTCTAAGGATTAATTTTTGTTTTCACAGTCACTTTTCGAATCCAATAAATAAATTAACAATTCGTCTGTTTCGCAATTTATTTCATTTTATAGACACTTTTACCAATTCTCTAATAAAGTTTCTATTTAAAATGGGGATAATTATACGTGGCACTAATTGGTTCAGTCTCCTTTGAGACCACATTGTGTTAAGAACAGATGCTCGGATTTAGGGGGTTCAATGTTACAATCTGGTTTTATTCAAATTTCTATCTCATGAGAATTCAGCCACTGTTAATTGCAATCCAGAAACTGAGAATTCGCTCTTTGAATTTTTAATATATTCTGTTGTATACTCGTGGATTACCATGAACATGTTTCATGTGTTGGATAACATGATTGAGTTAATTTTCTTCATTACCAATAGGATTTGTGTTTTATGAAATGTAAAAGATTAAAGCAAAATGGTTAGTTAGAAATTTAATCTTGTGCTCAAAAATTTCAAATGATGGTTACATTTGATCTCGGCGGCTGATTTATTTCAGATTTCTTCCTATTTGGAAACTCACCTTTTGCATATTTCTACAGAGTATTGAGGATTAGTGTCAAAATACATAAAATCTGTCAATCTGTCAATCAAATGGTTACAAATTGAAAGACTTATTATAAAAAATGCTACATTACTATTGTTAAATGTTATATCATAATAGAACTATACATTACAGAATGAGTTTGATGAGTGACAATGAATTCTTAGGATTTATTCTAACATTTAGTTTGCTAAGGAATATCAATGAACTCTTGATGTAAGCGAATTAAATTTAGTGAGAGTAAAGGAAGAAATTATTTTGGATCTGAATCTGCGGAAAGAAAAACATCGTTTTCGTGTAGGAATTGCACAATGTTTTTTTTTTATTTCGCTCATGGACATTTTACTTTTTATCATGCTTTTCCACCAGACGGTTTCTATATTCTAGTTGGGCTTGTTGAGGTGTGAAGATGTGATGAATGGGAAGATGGTTGCATAATGAAGTACATTGCGCCCCTCCCCCTTCTCCACTTACAGCAATCAGTATCTTTGATGCAGAGTTGCTTGAATTATAAGGAGAATGAGCAATGGCGGATTTCAGAGATGGTATCTTGCATATTCCATGAGACTGTGATAAAAGAAACTGTCTACTGATTGAATGGATGTTTCATTCTTCCCGCCTTCGCCGAAAATTAGATTTTTTGTGAAAGTACGTTTGAGAAAGATTCTTGAACCTGGATATTGTAAGAAGGATAATAGAGAAATGACCTGCTTGGAAAAATTATATGTCGCTTCGCTGCTTTTGTAGATTCTATGAGCTTTAATGCAATCTGGTCGAATAGAAGAGTGATTGTGAATGATTGATAGTTTTTGTGCGTTTGTAGATGGGGTTGAAAATGAGCAAATGACTTTTCAATTGGACTTTCTGTAGCACCATATTTAATATTGTTGTCTCATTCGATATTCCATTTTACACTTTTTCTTTAGTTAGAAGTTCTATCTGAATGACAGAGTTCTTTTTGTTCTGTTTGCCGAGATATTGGTGTGTTATTTTAACATTTTGGGAAATACAAAATGCAAAGCCAAATCGTTCCTTACTTTTGGACCATCTGTAAAACCTTCGGTCTTGTTTGAATATCATATTGATGGTAACAGTAATAGTAATCATTATTACTGCGCATCTGTGAGAAAATACTATAGTAATAAACTGTTCATGATGAGAAATACAAATGGGAGTCATTTTTATTTGTATGTCCTCTAGAAAGGCAGCCTATCCCTACATATTGGAGATAAACAAGACTTCTGTCTCAAATATATTATTTGAGGATGAGGTTTATATTACTTGAGAATATCAAAGTGGCTTTACTCAATAAAAAATGCTACATTTCATGAGTTCTTTAGATTTCTATCTCAACAATATTTATTGAGGATATCATTGTCGCTTTAATCAACAAAAAAGGTTACATTTCATTAGAGCTTCGGATTTCTATCTCAAAAGTATTACTTGAAAATGTCAAGCTCACTTTAGTCAACAAAAATGTTGCACTTCCTCTTTCTAACGAATTATTAACACTTCAACATAATTGGAGCTAAGTGAAATTAGAACCAACAAAACAATATCATAAGATATTACTTAAGAGCTTTATAAGAATTTATTCAGTGTTGTTTCTTAGCGATGTTTTTGCCTTATTAATAAAGGTAGAACAAAAAACTATTTATTAATCGCACAGTGAGGAAAATAATAAAATAGGTGTGTCGAAAAATGTAGTAGGTATGGTTAGAGTAATATTGTATATTTACCTTCAATGATCTTGCATAAAATCAAAAGCGATATTTTTACCATGCTGGCGGTGCTAGCATTGATCCACCAAACAAAGATCTCAACAAGTTTCATGGAAGAAGTGAAAAGTAAATTCAAGAACGATTAATTGTATTGCAGAATATAAAGAATTGAGTAAAAGTGGATAAGTGCAAAGTATATAGAAAACTCAACTGTTTGAATAAAAAAGTGAGAAATATAGCTAAGTTTTTCAAGTGAATGATCAGAGATAATTGTGGAAAGAGAAAAATTGGATTTCGATAATAATAACTGGGTAGATCAATGCAATCAATATTTTGTGAATTAGGGTTCTAATAAATTAAAGGATATTTTTTATGATGTAAATGCTTGTTTATATGAAAACTTATAAATATTTTTAAAAAATGGTGTTTTTATATTTAAAGATAAATACGTACTATGTTCATAATTAATTATGAGCCTTTCTTCAGATTGAAACAAACCAAAAATTCTTTTTATTTTGCCATTTTGGTAAAATGGAATTGTATTAGAATTTAATAAAATTACTTTAACCTTTGCTTTCAGAAAAAGGTTAAAATTGGAAGCCAAAATTGTTTTCATTTTACACTCTCCTTATTGATTTTATCTAAAAGCTGATAATTTTCAGATAGGCATCATTCTTTTCGTCATCAATTCGATTTTACTCGTAGTTGCCGATGAGAGGACATGACATTCCTCGATATAAGTTTCTCTCTAATGACTCAGTCCTCTTTCGATCAATTTCCGTAATGGTCGTCAGCTCGTAAAAGCTATAAAACGAAAAGCGTATTCAGGTAGGGCTGCATCGGACATGAAGGATGATGGCCCTCTTCCTTCTAACTACTATACACTCTAGTTCTTGAAGCTTCCACGATGAGATTTTAAAAGTCATAATGACTAGAGAGGACTTGTTTATCTTTTGAAGTGATGTTCATAGATTTAGAATGGAGAAAATAAATAGTTTGCAACATCAGCTTGTCTGCTGGTGAAAGCTGCATACTCAGACAACGAGTTTCTTTAATGTGGTCTTTAATAATTTTAAATTGCATTTTTTTCAATGGAATATGCATTTTACGTTCGGGTCAACAAGTCGTAAACACCACAAAGAGACCGCGATACAACTAAATTTGCTTCCATATTTTTAAAAATTATTCAGGTAACATTTTATGATAGAATGATACTTTTACAACTTGAAATTGCACCATCTTTTTCCTCGTTTTGACTGGAATAATTCAGCAATAGCTTAGATAGTCAGTCGATTGCGAGTTTCTTTTTTTTAATCTGAAGTTGAAATTTTCTCTTTTGATTGTTCAGAATTAAGGAAGCAGATTTACAAACTGATAATGGCATTTTTGGAATATGAATTGGACGAACTGATATTGATTAGTATTTACTGCTTATGATCCACTAGTTGAAATTAAAGGATAGTAGTCTTTGTTACTTCAAATTGTGCTCATGACCTACTAATTGAAGTCAACGGACACTATTCTTTATCACTACAAATCAATAACCTTGTTGTTTTATGTTCAAGCTCGCATTTTCTTAATTAAATGAAATGATACAAGCTTAATTATCTTTTCAATGATATCGTTTTCAACATATAAATTAAGTTTCTAATTTTTAATGGATTTAAAAAAAATATTTTAACCGTATTTACCAACAATTAATTTCGCACAAAATGAAAATAAAATTTAACCTACATGAGCACATTATGAATGCATGGGAAAAGTTAGCTTTTATCAGTGCATTGTCATCACACTGACAAAAAAAATCAAACTGAAATATTAAGTTAACTCTTACTGAAAACTAAATTAAGGAAAGTGTAATTTTTAGCAAATGTTTGTATGAAATGGAATAAATATGAAATACGATATTTTCTAAAAAAAAATTGCAAGAAAAGTTTTCTATGGGTATTTGCAATATATATATTATAATTCAATAAGTCAGTTTTATTTAAGACAGTCATGGTTTAATACATACAAGATATCCACTCTCATCAAGGCACAACCGTTAATTTGTATATATCTGCTAATAAAGGGGACTAAATGAAATAAATAATTATGCTATGTGTAATTTGAGCCAATAAATGTTCTGATGAATTAAGAATTTTAAATTTTTACATAGATCCTCTGCTCTGTGAAACATATTTAACAAAATATTCTTAGGGTACAAATATTTAAAATAAAAAGAATAGCACACCAATCAACTAAAACTGACTGATTTATGAAAATCTGAATATCACTATTCTTAAAAAAAAAAAAAAAAAAAAAAAAAAGGTACAATTTTAAATCTTCCTATCCACTATCTTAAAAAACATGCCAATTAGTGAACTGAGTTTTTCTTAGTCTGATTATTAGAAGAATGTGTGTCCTGTTTTACTCCTGGTGAACCATCTGGTTGCCAAGGGTCTATTACCTAATATAAATATAACAATCGCACACGTGGGCGCGCCCAACATACAACAGAAGATTGGGTCTTGCGCCAAAAAACCCCAATCCAATCCACATACACACAGATATCGCCATCACTTTGTTACTACACAATAGCTGGACTTCATCAGACACTAATTATGAACTAAAGAATTATGTAGCTAAGACAAAGGGATGAAATAAATAATTAAAACTTATGAATTATTCGTAAATGCACTGACAATTCAATTATGTTCACTGAAATTTTAATTTTATTGTTGCATCACAAACATCTCCATTCAGAAAAAAAATTATCAGCTAATTCTCAAATAAAACAAACGGTAGGTGGAAACATTAATCTGAAACCAGTCAAATTTGAGCGACATACTTTCTTTAAAACAGGAAGCTGTAAAAGAGAGAGACAGCAAAAAAAAAAGTTTCATGTTGGGAAAATTGCAAATTTTAACGTATACTGAAATTACGATAATATATCAAAATTTCAAAAATATTACTTTTAATTTAAATAAATCAGGAAAAAAGATTGATTTCAGATATGATGATTATAAAATAAACCAGATGTAATGAAATTCGTGAATAATCTTTTTTGGCTTACATTTTTAATAATAAAGAGTAAATATCATTGTGAACTGGATATTTTTATGGAGAAATATAATACTTTTTAAAGTATTATTCCTTAAGATTTATGAATTTTCTTAAATTAAGCATTGCTTATAAAAATGCAGAAACTCATTTCTTCTTAAATTTTTATTATAAAGTTAGTTAACAATTACGCTATATATTTATACTGAATTTAAAATAAAATAAATATAATAAAGTTTGAAAAACATCATTTTGTCAGGCGTTACGGTCAACACATTAATTAACTGCCTTTAGCAATCACAACTAATTCCTATGTGTCAGTGGACGAAAAATAAATCCTTGGGGTAGATGAAAATATTTTTAAAAAAATTTAATATCAGTAATAAGAAAAAAAATATTTATAGGCAAAGCATGAATAAAAACATGAGATTGAATATTTTTAATGAATAATATAGAGTTCCAAACGGTTTTTTGATACTTGTCATAATTCTTTTATTTTTGACTGAAAAGGTTACCAGCCAGGGAAAGAAAATCGTCAGATTATAAATTGGGATAAAAAATTAAAGTGCGACAGTAAATAAAGGGGGCATTTATTTAGAGACCGAATGCTGTGGATGAAATATTTAGTAGTAAAGGAATGTAGAAATATCGGAATAACTAGATTATAATTTGTTTTATACAGGAAGAAAACTCTGAATAATTCACACAGTTTTTGAAGTAATTAGTATATATATATATATATATATATATATATATAATTCACAGTACATGTTATGCAAATCAGTATCAAAGATTAAATACGCAAAGAGGAAAACACACTTTAATATGCACTTTGAAATGGCCAGAGGCTTATTTTGAAGGAAAATATTTATGACATCCCAAAGTTATTCGTCGCACTTAAAAACAATTTATGAGGCATTGCTATCGCAAAGCAAACATGTTTTCGAAAATTCATCGAAATATTTGTTAAGTTTCGGTGAGAAAATTATATTTTGAGAGATAATTCAACTTGTTTGAAAATGGTAAAACCTAACGATTTACTAAACGTGCTTTGAAATTTGAAAATAATTAACTTTCAAGGAAGAAAAGTTTGGTCAAATTAGACTATACCCGAAATACGTATTATTTTTATATGTTTATTTTCTAAGTTTCCAGTTTTTCATTGTGTATTCATTTGTTATATTATTAATAAGGAATTTTGTTGGTCCGAAAATTATGGTAAAAAGAAGGCGATAGTTTAAGTTAAGTAGAAAATTGGTGTTTATAGTCCTGACTAGATTGTTGACAAGAATTTAAGCTTATAAAATATTTTAAGACATGATTTTATCTAAATTAATTTCTGCTTGTTTTGAAAACTGATATTTATCTTTCAAGAAAATGTTAGTTTATTATTCTGAAAGTCTTTCAGGCGTTCAAGCGTTTTCAATTAAGTACTAACCGCCCTTGGCGACTAACTGATTCATAGCGAATAAGCTTGTGTTTACTTTCAATTAAATCTAATTTCCAAACCCCAAGAAAAATGTTTGAAGTATTAAATTGTGGTCAGAAACTAAACAATTGTTTAAGTATGAATAATAATAATTTCTGAAATACAGGTCTATACTAAAGGAATCTTTATAAATTCTATTTTTATTGATTTGTTTGTATATTGTGCAGTGTCGCCTCTGACGACCATTTGGTTTGTGCAGCATTTAATTTCATTGAAATTGTTCAGATATAATTTCATGTCCATAATACAGCCAATTTGTTCGACATTAAAACCTTGTTATTTAAATTTTTTTATATATGTTCTGTTTATTCTGTACATGCATTTTTCTAATACAGAACAGTCCCATGACATTGTTTCGTTTTTCAATGAATGCCGATCATCAATCTTCAAAATTTCTCAGTATTATGTGTTTTTTTTATGCTTCATGTAAGCTGAAGGCAGTGGTCGCCTAGTTATAAGGTTCCGGCTTAGAGATCGGTTGGTTCAAGCTCGGGATACGATTCCACCATGGAACCGCCATGTAAGTGGCTTTGAAGCTCACGAAATCCATCAAGGTCAAATGGAGTGCTGAACTGAACTAAGACACGTTTAGGAGATACCTAGGAGTTTTGGTACAAATAGTAATCACACTGACTACTAATCACACATTCCCTCCAAATTAAGGCATTCGGATTAAATCTGATTTACCAGACCGCCACGACAATGCTGGTGTATGGTTGAGTCTCAAGGGCCATCACCAGACTCAGTACAAGCCTTCCAGTGGGTAGCATGTCCCGTCATCGATAGGAGGTAACCGACAATCAACAGCGTGGCGAGAACCAACTACCATATTAGAAATCCTCATCCTCATTTCTGAAGTGCCGCCCCGGTAGGAGTAGTAAAAATAGTAAATTAGAGTTCAAAATGCAAGATTTTCATTTGATTTTAAATATCATGGTAAAATAATGGATAAATACTATTTTCATTTAGAAGGTAGCATTCATCTTTAAAAAAACAGTATGGGTATATTTTTAAGAGGATTTAAAAGATATTCACATACAATTGTTACAATACTTCAGAAATTATTTAAGATTTTCTTTTGCCTCCTTCCAACAAAAGGGATTAGAAATGCCCAGTATATAAAAAAAGAAACTACACAATAGCCGTCTCTTCTTGCCATCTTAATTCTGGAATCCCTGAAGTCTGAGCCCATGAGATCAACAAGCAAGAAGCGATTCTGGAATAAATGCCATTGATTGAAAGAAGTTCTTTCTAGGCTCACTTCGTCGTCAATTCCCACTGACCATTGACTAGAATTTCCGGGATTGCTATTCGATCTGCCTTGGCTTCACTAAAGACATCAAAAAAGAAAGGCTTCCTTATCCGGAAATCCCTGTTAAGGTTCCTGATCTTGTATTGCATTCTTTCGAATTCCCTGCTATCTGGAGGTGGAGAAAGAATCGATAAGAAATATTCCACATCAACAAAGAGAAACAAAACTCTGAGAAACATTTGGCTCCTTGAAGCATTCGCTAATTTTCGGTGGTGGTGGTGGTGGTGGTGGGGGTCATTCCAAAATGCTCCAGATTCCTCTAATGTCACAAGAACACGATATTTCCTTCTCTGTTATATAAATCACTTAAGAAAAAGTTTGAGAGGTTTATTTGAAAGACAGATAATAGTTGAGTCAATTTGTAGAGTTCAAAGTGTTAATAAAGCGCAGTTATATATAATTGAAGCATGAATTTTAGATGAATTAAATAAATACGCCAATTAGGTATTGTTTTTTCATTTTTACATTATCTTTCTGCAATCGAAAAGTTTTTCGCATTTTTTAAAGTAATTAATTTATACAAAAAGGGAAGATTTTACCTAATTAATCAATGTCGTAGATCAGCGATTCTCAACCTGTGGGGCGCACCCTCCTAGGGGGCGCGAGCACACTAGAAGGGGGGCGTGAGAATATCCAAGAGAAAATATTATTTAAAAAAAATTCATCAACTGACTGAAAGGAAAGCACACATACACATAAAAAATACATTTCGACATATTTAATAATTTATTAAAGTAAAAGAATTTACTAAATGAAAACTTACTTAATCAAAATATACTAAATTAAAAACAAATTTAATAACTATTAGTGACTTCCTTGGGCCTGTATTGCAGAGCAAAGTTTTTCGAAGGAAAGTTTAATGTTAGAAATAGTCATTCTCAGCTCTTTTTCTATATTTAGCCGAGATCTATATTTTGTCTTCAAAGAAGCCACATCAGAAAATCCAGTTTCACAAAGGAAGGATGTTGAAAATGGTAATAGAATGCGAAATACACTTGTTTTTAGTGCAGAAAAATCATCCTCTACTCCTGGCCAAAATTCAAATAGTGATTTATTACTAAATTTTCTTTTAGTTTCGCCACTTGTCGTGAAGTCTGAATTTTTCTTCCTTCGGGAGTCTTATGAAATTGATCCCTAACCCACTCGTAACTTGCTATCAGTTTGTCGTCAGCAAGAAAATACTTTTTAAAATTCTTTGCCAACATGGCTAAATGATTTTCAATGGTTACAAAAACAAATTTTACATGTTCTTCATCAGCCTTGTAAGTTTTAATGCAATCATCCACATTTGCAAACATTGTTAGGTTTTTTTGCTTTAAATTTCTGCTCCACAATTTCTATTTTCTACAAAAAGCATTAAATTTATCACTCGTATCTAACATATGAGTATTTGCTCCTTGGAGTTGAAGATTTAAGTTATCTAATTTCTCGAATATGTCGACCAATTAGCTCAATTTCATCAGAAATAAACCGTCGCCAAAATTTTCGACCTCCGGTCTGTTTTCTTCTTCAAGGAAAATGTAGATTTCTTCTCTTAATTCATAAACACGTTGTAAAAATTTCCCACATGATAACTATCTTGCCTCGCAATAAAATAGTAATACTGAATGTACTGAACCCATGTCTTTACAAAGTGCGGAAAAGATTCTTGATTTCAGGGATCTCATTTTTATATAATTTACTACGGTTACAACCGTAGTTAACACAGTATTCAGACCAGGGCTCATTTCTTTCGAAGCCAAAGCTTCTCTGTGTATCATGCAATGTATCTAGATGCACTGGGGCGATTTTTGTTTTGCAAGTGCTTGTATACCTTGGAATCTTCCGGACATTGAATGAGCACCAACGGTGCATATTCCGACTCAATTTTTCCATTCTGTGTTTGCATCGTTCATAAAATCATTTTAAATAGCATATAATGCGAGCACTGTTGTTTTGAGTTCTATTGGTTTGCAGAAAAGTAGTTCTACTACTGACATATTATCGCAAAATCGAACATACGCAATTAAATGAACATCTTTATTACTATCTGTTGCTTCATGAAGTTCTATTGAAAACAATTTGTCAAGCAACTTCAAGAAAAGCTGACACTGTACATCTTCAGCTATATCACCAATTGACGAGCAATAGCATCATTTGAAAGAGATATGGACTGCAATTGTTTTGAAAAATTATCTCCAAAGTTTCTACAATCTTAATTGCTGCTGACAAAAGAAGCTCTTCACCAATGGTGTGAGGTTTATTATACCTGTTTTTTTTATATGAAACCTTGTAAGATGCAATTAAAGCTTTTTTATTTATAGACAAAGTTTCTTTAAAAAATGATTTTTGCTTTTTATATGGTTTTAATTTTAATTCGAAGAATTCTCTGGGTTTGTTGACGTACTCACTATGAAGCGTTTCCAAATGTAGTTTAAGTATATTAGGTTTCATGGTGTCTGCGTCCAACATTTTTGAGCAAAATATACACAGGTGCCTTTCTTCTTCATTTTCCTCAGTACTGGTAAACCCAAAATTTAAGTATTCTTGAGAATATTTTTTTAATTTTATTTTCGGAATCACGCTCGTCTGTGTACTTGTTGATGCTTGACTATCGTCTATAGCTCGCTTGCTTTCGCTTAAAAATTTATCCATGAGACTGCATAAATCTGCTGCCGTGAATATTTAATATGGTGAATTGCAATTAACACGAAAACCTATACAACATACACATTCACGATAGATTCGATAGCGATAGAAGGGTCGACTCGAATGAGACTGGCTGGAATTGAAACTTGCGTTATCGAACATTTTCATTCTTCCTATGAGAAAACATTTGCTCGGCGCATGCTGGAGACGACATCCGTCGTGGGGATTCTATTCCACAAACATTACTTATTTTTCTCTCTTTTGTTTAGTCATGCTTCGGTTTTATTTCTTTTATTATTCGAAAAAATGTATTACCAGTTTCTAAATTTAGCTCACCCCATCTAGGTTAACTTTCATTAACGAATTTTTCTACTTTCATATTCTTTTAACTTTATCCCCCTGTTTGGCTTTCATTTCAAATATAATATTAAAATTTTTCCCGCTTTCATTCGCTTCATCTGTTCGCTGCCCGCTTGACAAAATGTCAGATGTAGTTTCTCGCAAACATTGGCGCGCTTTCACTCTTGTTTTGGCAGTTAGTTAAAAATAATTTAAAAACAGAATCCAAAATACTCAATATACATTATTGTTGTATACATTTTATTGTAAGCGGGGGGCGCTATGAAAATTGATTGAAAACTGGGCCACGAATACTGAAAGGTTACGAAACGCTGTCGTAGATGATAATACGCTCATTTTTCTATCAAGCTGAAATCAGGATGGTTATGTATGAAATGAATAAATAGAATGAAAAATAGGCACTTACTATCACCACTTTCGCTTCTATGAGTTTTCTTTTCACTTTTGATTTTCAGTTTCAAAATTAAAATTTCACAGAAAACTTAAAAAAAAATAAGTTGGTGATATTTTTTTTCTCAATAAATAATTTTTTCTGAAAATATTCTTTAAATAAAACTAGAAAGCAATTATAATAAAAGACATTTCATTATTTTTAAGAATTTTAATACAAATAGATTAAGAAAATTTAAAAAATTCAAACTGATGTCGAAATTTCAGATTGTCAGAAATTTTGAAACCATCATCAAAAAGCACATAAGGTTGTAAATACCCAGAAAATTTTTTTAAGTACTCAGTATAAGGATTTAACCAAAAAGTATATTTTTTATTTTATTGGAATAGTAGCATGCAGAATCTACAGTTACTAGTGGCTTTAATTTTGGTCTACTGGTATTTACAATTTGTTTTAATTCCCGCAATAACATACGCCATGTGGAAATGTTTGTTCATTACTGCTGAAGAGATTAAAATATTATTTGATTCCATGCATCATATTTCTTTAATACAATTGCTATCTAAATAAATAAGGTACAGGTATGAGTTCTTTTATTCTTTTATTATCACATTTCTCACATTCCTTTATTTCATAATTTGGTTAATGGGCGATGCATGCTAATTGAAAACTGTTTAAGACGTTCAAAATATACAATGACTTTTCAGAAAAATCAAAAAGGAATGATGAATCCATTTTGTTAACCAGCGAAAGTAAAATATAACTCATCATATGATTACATTAATGCCAGCGTCCAAAAAATAGAACGCTGGGCATTAATGGAATAAAGAAGGAAGGCAATTACGAAAAATTTCAAGATATAAGGATGAATGAATACATGCCTCTCTGCGAAATAGACCAAGTAGTAAAAGTTACTATCTAAAATAAACTTGTACTGGTCACAAAAAATTGAAATAAGAAAAAAATGGAAATTTTTTTAATAAATGAATATTTATATTTGTATTTTGCTGTATTTATAAGATATTTATATTTGCAGAAATTTCAAACTAATACAATTATTTTCTTTATAAAATTGTTTAATGCTTTACATCTATAATAATATTTGTATATTTGACTTATATCATCATACTTTACTTGGTGAAATCATAAATGTTACATATCATAAAATTCAGAATACGTTTGATGCACTTCCTTTTATGAAAAGATGTTGAATACATTTTATGGCTGAAACAAGATCTTCAATGTCCCTTTACTAGGATTACTTATGGTTCCTTCGGGCACTAAGGTGGATACAGAGGGTTTTCTTAGACCATCATTATTCTCTTTCTTTTTTGATGCGTGAATCTCTCAGTCTCAAAAGAGCTATTAATTATTTTTCAGATCTCGTTAAACTCTTCATTAAAATGAAACATTTTTGTGAGTAATTATTATTGACCCTGAGGAATAGTTATTTGTTTAGTTAAATTCAGATGAGTTAATAAAAACGGTATTTCTTTTTATTTTCTAATAAATGAAGTATACATATAAAGAGAATTTTTTGTAATATTTAAAAGAAATTCAACCTCAGGATTTTGACAAATATCTACATTTCAAACGTTCCTATGCAGATTCGAAGAAAACATTTTTGGAATCATGTATATTTATTTCTAAACACGATAACTATACAAACTCATTGAGCTAAACAAGGAAATTCAGTGTATAATCTCAATGCAAATTTAGGCAAACATTGTGAATTGCGTGATAATTGTAAAATTGCGTATGAATGTTCATACATTGGAAAGAAGGATATCAAAAATGCATTTTCAAATTTCATCTTTATATTATAAAGATTGAAACACGTCATATTACATCACTGAAAGCGGGAATTGACGTGTGTGGAAATAATTGTCATTTCTGAGGATTCACTACCACCCCTTCTACACTATCTTACTCCTGGTATATGTTCAGAGATAAACAGAAATGGTAGAAAAGAGAAAAAAGTGCTATTTTAACTGTCAGGCTACAGATAGTATGTACTGATATAAGGTTATTTTGAATATTATGAAGCAAAACTTAATATGCAATAAATCACTAGCAAACATTGGAAATCCCTCACAAAACTACAATGAAAAAAGTTTCTTTTAAAGATGATCAATGTAATATCGAAAACTACGCATTTAAAATGATCTTATGTAAAAATGGCCGTGGTGGCCTCGTAGTAAGGTCTGGGCTTCGGAACCAGAGAGCCTTAGGTGCGAGATCCGATACTACCGAAAAACAGTTGTGTAAGCGGCACTGGTGCAGATTAAATCCATTGGGGCCAAACATCTTCGTTATGGTGCGGTGTGGAAGTTTTGGAGGTGGGAATGCCAGCTCAGGTGTCATCCTCACCATCTGATCAGTTCAAAATTATCAGGTTTGTCCCAAAATAACCGTACTATTGCTTTAAAACGGGACGCTGATATAACTAAACTATACTAATCTAAACTAAACACATGTAAAATTGTAAAATCAAAATCTAAAATATAAATTAGGTTTGTTTTAAAACGCAAACTAAAACAACCATTAACATAAAGAATTAATTACACTAAGTTATTAAATAACAATGAAAGTATCAACAATTATTAAATGTATCTTGAAAATTAAAATCCAGTCTATATTAGCAATCGAGTTTCAATCCATACTATCTTTTAAACTGTTGCGATTATTTAAAAAAATATCAAAACTAAATTTATATGTTCTTATCATTTCCTTCAATTTAAATTTTATATCTTTTATGAAACCAAACTATATTAAGTGCATTTCCAGCAAATAGAAATAAATATGCATAAAAAATGCTCAATCTCTTTTCATGTGAAAGTTGGATAATCGTTCCAAGCACAAATATCCACGGCGTGGCTGGAATGTAGTGAACTTTGCATAATTAGTCGACGGGAGTTCACTGTATTAAATCCCAGCTATCATTAGAGGCATTAACACCGGCTCTTTCCAATAAATATGACGAAGTAGTGAATTATGCCTGTTACAAATTAATCCAATTCCTCTCCGATACACTGTGAGATTCTCGCAGAGTAAATGCGATTAGGAAAGTATCTGTGATGGTGATTAGAGCTCTATGTGTAGTAAATCTGCTCAGCTCTTTAGCTAGATTGATTCATTCCGTTAGTTAAAGTTTTACAGTATTATTCGAGTGTCTATTGATTCTTGCATGTAGATTGCTCTATTTTAGTTTAAAATTAAAAGGCAGTGAGAATTATATTGAGACATGGAATTTGTAATATTGATAGCAATGTATGTAAAAGACAAATTCTATATTTTGATTCTTAATTTACACAGGTTATTGGATTCAGTGGTATAAGATAATGGATCTATCAAGAAAATAGCTCTTTCTAAATTATTTTCTCTGCATTTTTTTGTAATGAGAAATTATTGATTCTGTAAAACAACTCCAACAGATTACAATGATTCTATACATAAATTCCTTATTTTTGCAGAAAATAAGTCAATCATTTTGAATATTGGGATAGGTAGATTTTTTCCTTAAAAGCATGAAGTGTGAAGCTTCTTTTTTCTAAAAAGAATAAATAAATTTTTATAGATGAAAAAAAAATGTGTTACTTTCTTCTATATTCAGGTATTTCTTTAAATGTAAGGATGGAATGGTTCAAAATGGGATAAATGGCAATCGAAATGGGCATTAAGGATGGAATAGTTCTTTTTAAAACAAGAATGAATCAAATGTATTTTAATAATCTATTTAAACGAAAATGAATCGTGGCAATTTAAAAATAAAAATGAATCTAATATATTCAAACTATTTTCTTGATAAAATGAATTATCGGATGAATATTGAGGTGCTCTGTTTATCATAATTTATTCATAAGTTCATAATGAAACATAATTTGTTCAGAGATCCTCCAAGTATATAAATGTGAATAACAAATATTTACCAAGGCCACCTCTCTTATCTGAAGTGTGGTTACAAATATAGATTCGGTGTTTAACATACACCTTCTGAAAGTCATCAATATAACTGATTATCTTATTTGAACTTTGCTTAAGTATATAATCCTGTGTCTATTCTAATTGAGAAAAGATTGGAAATATTTCTACGATGACTTTTACATTCGTCAACATAGCTTGTAATGTTAAAGGCATCTGTCATTTTAAAATTACGAAGTCTTAATACATGAGCTAATGCTCTCCGTAGGTACCAGAACTTATGTTTTATGGACTTATATTTTTTGACTGAGGATGCGCTTTCGCTTGCGGCTATTGATTCTGCGTTATTGAAGCGAAGATTTGAAACAAACTGTTTGTCGTTTAAATTTTGTCCTTCCACGATTTAAAAACATTTCAATAGACTAATTAATAAATATTTTTAAAATGAAGAATTATTTTCGATTTATTTATAATAACATTTCAACTAAGGGTACCTTAAAAATAGGAATAAATAGTTTTCGGTATGATGATTGGTTCGTTTCCCAGATAGATGCTTAAAGACTGTGAGAATGAATAATCTTAACTTTCATGACTGGAGCAAATGCCTTTGTAGGGGAGGAATTTACGGTTCTCTTCTGTCACGGCATGATCATTCAAATTATAACGAAAGCTCTGGTAGGAAATAGGTGGCTACGAGGGAGGAGGGGGGATATTAATATAAGTATATAAACGTGCCTTACTTAGAAACGCTACACACCATTTAACTTTGGTATTCACTTAATGTGCAGAGCTTATCAAACCCTTCTCTTGGCGACACTGTTCACATGATACTTATACTCTTAGCAACGGTTTTATCCTTAACCATTGTGTTGGTATGAGGAAGTTTCCAAGAAGATGTCGTTTTTTCCCATCGATTTAACATAGAATCTTTGATCAAATTTAACAGCTTACAGAATATGTAAAACACAAGTTTTTAAAATTTACTTCTGTGGTGAGGATCATACAAATGTAATGGCAAAGGAGTAAAAAAGTAGTGAAAGTAAATATTTTATATTAAATATAAATGATGATACAAAAAATATAGTTAGCAAAATTGCTATGACATCAGTATTATACTGTGATCCTATTTGAAATAACTTTCAAAATTTACGGAAATTCAGTTTCAGACATAACACAACTAGCTTCAAAAAATATGCATTTTTCAATTGAATATCAGTTGTTGTTGTGACTTATGGCACTTTACAAGCCCGGTGACAGTTATCTGTCAGCGATTTAAGCCGAGTGAGCGTCTCTTGTTTTTTCAGTAGAGCCAACTAGGGACAAGAGTACGACTTAGCTACTCACGCGTCACAACCCTTTTTGCGGGGTGGACTTCTTTCATGCATTTCATTCACTCATCCACAGACCGTAATTTAGACCTGAATCAGAGACCGTTCACTTCTGAACCGGTACCCCCAGGGGTATCACTCTTGACATGGAGGAATTTGTGACCACGACAGATTTATATGTGCACCAGACACCACACACACACGGAGAGTCTTCGGCTGGCGAGATTCGCACTCACAACCTAAGCGGTGATAGTCCAACAACCTGCCAACCAGGCTATCCTGGCCTTCTGAATATATCAGTAATTATATCGTCATTTTAAATATTGCAGTTTTCTATAAATTCATGTTACAATATAAAATATTTTGATTCATCAATTTCTGTAACCATATAAAATCCTGAAGACTGTTCCATTGCATTATAAAGAATGTTTTTACGAAGCGCACTGAAAGAATTAAAATACGTTTAGATATATTTGCCTTTATTTCAGCACAAAAGAAACAGTAATTACACAAAATCAAGAAAATGTTTCTGAACGTTTCACTGAAAAATAAAACAAAATAATGGATTTATTTCAAAATTATTTTCGAATATTAAATAAATAATATTCATTTTATGCTTCTTTTTAATTGAAAAGGAATTTTTTAGTACGAAAGAAAATCATTTTAATTCCGTTTCCTTCTGAGCAGTTTTATTTTATTGCTCAATAGCAACAGTAAGATTCTTATAAATGTTGTTAAAAAATGAATGATAAAAGAAATTTTAATTTTGTGTTAATTTTTTTATTTTAATTAATTATTTAAAATATCTAACTTTTTACAGCAAATATTATCATAAAATATTAGTTCAATACTAAACTACTGAAAATCGGTGAAAAACAAAATATATAAATGTTAAGAATTATGCATCTGTTTTCATTGCAGCAGTTTCAAGAACTCGATGATTTCAATACACGAGTTGCCATTGATTATGTTATAGTATCTTACTCAAGGTTTTATTGTTTTTCATCATAACGATAAGTTCCGTACAAGATTCCTCTAAAGATTTTGATCCAATCGAAAACAAGTCAAGTAATGAGGATAAGTTACAGAAAGTACCTATAAAAATGTATCGTAAACCTTCTTTACGGAGGAAAGTGAATACTTAAAAGAAACTTGGTGCCATAAAAGTACCAGAAATCATCATAAAAGCCTATCTCTAAATGTAGCTACTACAAAAATGAAAGCTCTCGACTAAAGAAAAGGATTAGCATTGCTTCTTAAGAAAATAAAAATTGCAAAAGAGCCAAGAATTTTCGACAAACAATAATATGCCTAGTCAGACACAGGAATTATATAACGTAACATGAATTTGGTTTGGTTTGGTTTGGTTTGGTTATATTAACGTCCCGTTTGAAGCAACACTTGGGCTATTTGGGGACGGACCTCGTAATTTTGAACCGCGGTCAGATGACGAGGATGACACCTGAGCTGGCACCCCTCTCTCCACACCACACCACACCAGCGGGAGGACGTTTGGTCAGGACGGATTTAACGTGCAACAGACCCCCTTACACGACGGTTCTTCGGTGGAATCGGGTCTCGAACCTGAAACCCTCCGGTTCCGAAGCCGAGATCTTACCACCAGGCCACCGCGGCCTCAACGTAACATGAAAGTTATTATACAAGGAAAGGTATCAAAACTTTTGATAAAAGAAATTTTAATTGAGAAAATTTTTAATAAATATTATGGAATATAACATGCGGAATCACTACAAATGGAACTGTGGCTTAATTATAGCCATTTTATAATTTTTTTAGCGAATTTTGTATAGTTTTACTTATAAAGCTGAAGTAATTTTACGTAAAGTTTCCCTGCGGCAAAGAATTGAACTTAATTGCAGACGACATTAAGAAAAAAACAACAAAAAATGTTAATATCTTTTGATTTTTTTAAAAATTTCACAATTAAATAATTAATTAAAAGAACTGACGTGATCGAATGCGTAGATGAAAATAAAAACTTCCAAGCTATCAATCACGGTATCATAATCATAGTAATCATGTTACTGGCAATTGGTTTGGATTTATCATTATTTAAATTAGAGTCTATTATTGTAAAATAGGATAACTTTGTCACATTTTTCTTTTCATTAAATTCTTTACAAATTAGTTACGAGTAAAGAAACTTCGAAATTTTCATCAACCATTTATCTCAATAGAAAACCATTTACCATAGAAAAATAATAATTTGAGTAAATATTTGTATGTTAGAAAAATGTCAAAGCTCGCAAAGTTATTCTAGAAAAGGGCAACTTTGTAGTTGTATATTAAGACTAGTCAAAATATCCCCATTATCTAAGAATTAAGAATAACGAAAATGTTATACACATTATTCTAAATAGTTTATTATAAAGAAAAATATTCTCAAATATCTAATATATAAAAATTAGAATGTTTAAAGTTCATTAGTTTCAAATTTTAATAAAGCATCTAAAAGGCATTTCATAAAAAAATCCTTTAGTTTTCATTGTAATCAAAATCACTTATGAGCATGATAATATACAAAGCTTCATCATACTCATAGGGGAAGTAAAAGTTTATCCGAAAGAATAATATCTACAATTCCCACTTCTCATACAAATGAGTAAGTTTATCAATAAAATGCTGGCATTGCTTTCTCCCGAGAACTTTAGTTCATAAAACATTCAAAAATTTAATTTTTAAGAACCATGCCATGCGTCCTGAGTCACAATGATTTTCAACATTTAATCATTTCCGTTGGATGTTTAATGTAATGAACATGCACAAACATATTCATCTCAACAGTTATTGCCTTTCCTATGATTGTTTTCCTATTTACGAATCCCTCCCACCTTCTCCCAATATGATTTGCTGCAGAAGTACTTGGAAGGGGTTGGTCTTTCCAATCAAAATTGTGGAATCTATCTTTTCAAGAAATTTAAGAAATATTTCACGAAGAGCAGCAAAAGGTTATTCCCTAGTTTACACAAGAAAGGATTCGTTCGAGAATCTCCATCTGCATCATCAATTTTTAATAAAGACTGCCGTCTTGGTATCTTAGAAGGGAAACAGGTAACTTTTAGCGATAGTGATTCTTAGAGAGATATTATAACTTTTAAATGTATTTTCACTGGTTATTTCCTTATTAACCGAAGTAGAGACAGCAAACTGCACCATAATATAATCATAATTTTAATACGCATGACTTTCCAAAATGATCCCTAATCCGTAGTTGGAACAGATGTACTTATAAAATGAAGACGAAAAATGCAAGATTTGAATATATATAACAGCATTTAAGGAGAAAAAAATTATGAATTGACAAAGTTATCATATTTTTACCTAGAGTTTTGGTGCAACATTACAAAATAAAATTATTTATCGAAATTTTACATAAATTTTGAGTCTAAAAGTTTTATTGAAATGGAGTTATATTCTGTTTAAGCAAACTATGCAGTTTTATTATTTTGCGTGAATAGGTTGCTTACATCACTTAATTATAATCTGAACAAGTTGAAAGTAAAATTTTTAATGATTAAAACTTGACAGCATCTTTTAAGGGTTAGAACATGCACACACACACACACACAAAAAAAAACACTTTCGTTAAGTGTCTTCCTTTTACGATGAAACTATTGAAACTTTAATGCATTGTCTAGAAATAGAGCAGAGGTCCAAATATATTTTTCAAAATCTGAAAAGTTGTCTCCAAAAATATTGTTACCCTTGTTTAGTTTTAAATAAAGCAATCAGCTTTATTATTAAAAGAAAATGTTATCTGGTCTCATAGAGTTGTTTTGATATTCTCTGTGATCACACAGGTAGAAAAATGTATTAAAAATTCACCATTTGTGTGGCTTTTAATAATTTTAAAGTATATAATATTTTTCAAAGAATATATTATTTACTAACTAGCTGGGATTCCTCAAAGGTGCTATCCCCCGACTTATCAAAGTGCGCGGAGTAATCTGAAAGACCATAATTGCAATAAGCGAAAACTGGAAAAGGCAGAGGTCACTGACCACGATATATTCTTCCGTAGTTTATAGTTATGCCTTATAATTGTAATAAGAGAAATCTGTACCACTTGGTAAGCGAGAACCAATCACTGCACCAGAAGCTTATCCTTCCCATCTGGAATGTACCCTGGTGATGCACTGACTGGGTGTTCTTCTCTAGATATTCATGTACAGAATATGGCCTGTTTAGCGATTAACTTTGATATATACTCTAGATAATCGAATCTGTGTTTTCGACATCTTTCTTTCCGTCGATAAAGTCCAAAATTATGAATAATTTCGGATTTTATCGACGAATCCAGAATTTCGGTTTCAAGACTCCATCATAAATTTGATACATTTGTGCAATTTTAGGAATAAAACCATAGACCGATTAATGTATTTTAGAGTTATTTATTATATTCACCTGCATTCGGATAGATAGTCTTCTAACTTAAGGATTTCACTTAAAAATTATACAGTCTAAAGCTTTCAAGATGATCAAGTGCCAAATTATATCTCTATACCTCATTTTGCTTATGAATTTTTGTATTTGCATGAACAGATATCTAATCGATAAGAGATCTAAGTTCAACAAATCTTGTAGTCAAATGTTTAGATGATTACAATGTTTATTTTTTCGTATGTCGTATATCTGGAAATGAAATCGAAATACATAATTCTGTATTGACATCTAATCCCAATTAATGAAATCATAGTATGTGAATGTTTAAACCTTTCAATGCTAATACATTTCAATTTTAAAATCATATATTTCAAGTAGGGTAAGTTCTAGATACCTTGTTGAAACCTTAACTCAACCATTAGAAGAACATATGTTCTAATAGTTCAAATGCTATGTTAAGTTATGCAAATTTTTATATTAAGTTATGCTAATTACTATAGAAATGCAATCTTACTTTTAATCAATAAAAAATGAGTTTAAATTTATAATTGAATAATCAGATAGCAATCATTATCAGAAACTTCCAGAAATTCCTGAAAATAACTTAACTGAAATTTTAACTTAGTGCACCAAACATATTTCGAAAGAAAACAATGAAGCTTAAAATTGTTATAGAAGCTAAGTGAAATTGAAGGTTACTAGTTAACATAGTGTTCTTTAGAAATAAAGTTTTTAAATGTTTAGAAAATATTAAATTAATTATTTAGAAACTGAAACCAATAATTAACTGCAATTGAAGACTTGCACTAAATAACTAACTATTACAAAATAAATACATGATAAAGCGGTATATGGTAAGCAGTTCCATATATTTTAACAATGCTGATTGTAGAAATTTTAGGAACATTTTCACTCAGATATAATTTTTCTTATCTTATTCATAGATTCAATGGGAAATAACCGAAGCAGACATGGAGTATACAGACTTGCTGTTACGAGTCTGGAAAAAGAATTATAACTGAATTAATATTAATGATGCCAGCAAACATGAGTAGCAAATAATTCTATGCCATGATGTTAAATTAACATTAGAAAGTTATAAATATATTTGTAATATCTGTTATCCTTCATTATACATTACTATTATTTATTTTATCGAAAAATTATTTAAAATTTAGTTATCCAATGTTCATTCACGATATTTCCTATGGCAATGTTCCTGATGCAGTTTTTGTTTTTAAGAGTCTATTTTTAATAAATTTAAAATCTTAATCATAAATAAACAAATTTTCAACTACATAGAGCCGGCTAGTTAGGTAATTAATGTTTCCTTATAAAAGATTTTTTTTTAACAAATACTAATTTCTGCGTTAGTAACAGCTTTATCCATACGATGCAAATTTGTATTTGAATATAAATGCATTTGTTGCAGATTAAAAAATAATCAGTAATGAATTGCATTATTTTAGGCCTGTTGTCTCAGACATCAGACATCTAGATTATACTTTGCCAAATTTATCTAATAAAGTGCATTTTTTGTTCTGATCAACATAATAAAATCAAAATGACATTATATAATTACCATCTTAAATCTCGTACATCTGGAGAACTTGCATTTTGCTCTGAAACTTTATAAGGGGTATTTATGAATATAGACCCCAATTCTGAATCGTGGTCAGAGAGAAAGAATGACATCTTAACCCTTTGACTACCAATTTTTTAAAAATCTTTTTCTCTGCAATCGCTTAAAAAATGAAGGTAATAGCTTCTGTATTAAACAAATCTATTCGATTTTTTTCAAATGTTTTTAAGTTCCCGTGGTTAGTACATGATGGCCAAATATACCCTTTCCCCCACCAAAAAAACTACTTTTACTTAGAACTATTTTAACTGATTTTAAAAGGGTAGTGAGATGTGAACGTCCCGTTGGTAGTCAAAGGGTTAAATAACAGCCCACTTTAAATATTCACACCACTTCAATGCTATCATTAACAGTTTGACTACTTTACTTTTAAGCCATTAACACCACTTTACTTTTAAAAATGAAAGCGACGTCTCTGCAACTAGTTCGAGACTGAGTGGCAGTGGAAAAAGACGATAGAAAGTAAGAGAATCTCATTAGGCAATATATTTCAAGAATATTGACTTGTGAGTTTATTTGGATTTTCATCATTAGGATGTAAGGATTATTAGGATCATTAGGATTAGTATCCAGACTATGAGGATTGTAACAATGACAGACGAAATTAAGATTTTTATCAGCAGATTTTACATTTATCTATTTATCATTTCCAAGTCCCAGTCCTAGAATTCGCCAAGGCTACTGTGGTTAGAAGTAAGGATAAGGCTTCTGTACAGAAGGGCTTCAGGTTCCTAATAAAATTCTTTCACAAATTATTCCCTTGTATTGTCAGGTCTTTGTTAAATTTGACATCAAGAGATAAATGGTCTCTCATTGGTATGATATATCAATTACAAGACGGTAAAAAATTGGTTTTTGACAACACTAACTGGTTTATGGCTCAAAATTAGGAAGTCGGCGATAAAATAGCTCTTTTGTTGCTTCAAAACAGAATGTTAATGCAACTAAGTTAAAGTAAGAAGCCTCCAATTCTGAAGTTGAGGCTGATTACCAAGCCAGCTCAGGAATTTAAAAGTCCAACAAAAAGCAAAGGCAGTAATGGACTTTTAATTAAAAATCAGTTATCAAAACTATATTCAATTTTACATTCTAAATATATTGATGCTGTTGACTCTATTCAAAGTGAAATAAAGCAATTTATGGAAGCAATAATTTGAATGGTATATTTGAAAATTATATTTTTTATGAACTGAATCTCTTTTCCTTTATACCCTTTCCAATTCAAATCTTCGAAAATTCTTTCATAATGCGTAAACGCAGTCATAAAAAGTAACAGCCATGAATACGAAACTCATAATATTTTGCTCTCAATATTCGTCGGTGGTATTTTCACAAGTTGTTGTAAAATGGATAGAATATAAGATATGAATTGCAACTGTGCTTATTGAGATGATGATACTGATGCCACCGGACAATTTTGAAACTATAAAATGAAAGATGGTACTAACAGAAAAGAAGAGCAATGTCAGTTTTGAAAAGCAATTTCCGAAAGGAATTGAAAGAAATAAAATGATATTGCTTGTTCTCAAAAGATATGTAAGTTGTAAAGCTTCTCTTTTCACATTTCAAGAAAAGAACATGATTTGAGTCATTTTATTGTATCAGTCCATTCACGAAATAGGAAGATAACAGATAAAGGGATACTTCAAAAATGCTGTTCCAGATTTGAACGAACTCTATGAGAATGATCCATCATTAAATTAAATGCCCTTTTTTTGGCCTGCAACCAAGTTTAAAACCTTCAGCTTTCAACCAAGGTAGCTTCAAATTCAAACTCCTAGGTAGAAGACATATTCTATTTGCGAGATTTTTAGTTATTTAAACTCTTATAAAAATGTAAGAATATCTGAGATACTTGTATGTGTCGTTGTTATTTTTATTTTTTAAATTAATTACAATTATCACAGATTTAATTATCATGAAGTTATACAATTACCATTATTTAATTATTAGTACAAGTCATGATGAATAGAAGGGTTAAAATTCACCTACTTTAATAAGCGGCTAAGACGAACTTCGCCATTTTAAATCCTTGCTAAACGAGTTAAGGCCAAATTTGAGAGGGCATCATATGTTTCATATTACACTGGGATGAAAATATTTGACTATGAATGTGAGATATAACTTGACCTAAGTCCACATACACAGCTTACTTTTGGAGTAATCCTGTCAAAAATTGGGCACTCTTCAAACAAAATTGAATCTCGTACGTCAAGACTACTAATATCTTTTAGAGTTAATAAAAGATGTATGAAATAATGATTAGTTTTTGTTATCTGTGAATAAATATGTTGATTCTGCTAAACGCAAAAATTATCTTTTTATTAACAATGTAATAAGTTATTCATATTATTTTGATTTGATGATGTATACTATTTTAAAATATAATTTTATAAGCATCTTTCAAAGGCAAAGATTCTTAGAAATTTAAAAATTGAATAATCCTGAATATCTACTCCACGTTAATGTCAAGATGCTTGATTTTTGGTGACAAAGGACACCAAGAGCATTTATTGATAATTATTTAATCAGCGTCGAAACTGGTTTGAGAGGACTACATTTAAAAGTTTATATGAAGGTCTCAATGTGAAGCAAGGCTAGGGACCTCGTGCTTTTGAAACCGCAGTCAGATGAGGAAAATAACGCCTGAGCTTACCTCCAAGTTTATGGGTCAAATTAGTAAAAAGAGATTTAGTCCTTATTGATTTAGCTTGCACTAGACCCTCTAATAAGGCTTATCAGGTGGTAATTGTGTGAATCGGGTTTCAAACCTTTGAGTCCCTAGGCCCTGAAAACAAGGTCTGGCCATCAGGCCACTGACACTTTCTATATTTAAAAATGTGAAAAGCTTAAATGAGCCTTTTATTCAAAATTTTTAAAATATATTGCAAGTTGGAGTCAAATAATGATTATAAAAATTCATCTGTTTCATGATGAGGTAAAACTTCATTCTATATAAACACAACTTAAAAAATTAAAACTCAATAATGTTTCACTTGAATTTAAAAAATATAAGTATCCATTTATTCATCTTATATATATTTAAAATAGTTTTCTTTAAGATTTATTTATCAGATGAAAAATTTCATATCTTAAAAGTTCTATTGAAATTCGAATATTTTTTCATGACATGTGACAGAGTTTCCTAATTTACAAAATTTCATTATAAGAGACGATGTGAAGTCTGAACAATACCAAGAAACCAATTATGGATTTTCTGCCTAATATCTAACCACCTAAGGTCGCAAGTTAATTAAAAAAATATATTAATTTACTTGCCAAATAAATAATTTCTTAAAAATTGCAGATTCTCTGAATTATAAGGTATTTGATAATATTAACCTTGGTCAAATTCCTATTGGTTTCTTTGATTTCACTGAATTATTAAAATATTTACCGATGTCGAAATTTTGAAATACATTGCGTATACATGCAAAAAGTCATAATTCTTTATTTTTATTTTGTTCTCTATTTTCTGTTTCTTTTAATTTTTCAATATTTATTCAATATATTGATTTTCTCAAACGATCACAGCGTTAAATTTAAAATATCACAATTCGGTCTACTGAAATAAATGAACATATATTTTCCAATTTCATGCAAATTTCCTATAAAATTTGAAATGAATTATATTGAAGGCAGATATTTTCTACTGTCTATGATATTTCTTTTCTGAAAGGCTGTATTTACAAAAAAAATTATTTTAATTTCTGGAAAAGTATAAATATAGTATAACAACCACATGTATTAAAAGTGATAAAATTGAATTATATTTTAATCATTAAATTTAAAAGGGTACTTTTATATACTTTACTAAGATAGCAACTGAACGCATAATATTTAACACAATGATGCTAAATTTTAGTGTGGTAGTTAGAAAAGGTCTACGATAGTTTTATTCATTTTTTTTATGAAACACTATTTCGAAATTGAAGCAATACCAAGTAAACAGTAGTTGATAACCGACTAGGCCACAGTCGAAGCCTAAATACAGGTAAACTAAAAAAAATAAAATATTAGCCTAATTGTCGAATAAATATTTTTCCTAAACAATGCTAATTCTATGAGTTATAAAATATGATATAATATAATCGCTTTACTAAGCATTATTGATCTTCATATTTCATTCATAATTAACATCAATTAGATATTGAAACATTTGCTGATATCCAAAATTTGAAATACCCTGCATATACACGAGTCAATCAGTTCTATCAAGGTCTAGGCAGAAGGCAATCATAATTCTGATTATCTTATGACAGCGTCTGCTAATCCAAAGAGCCAATTTCTACCTGTGATTTATTGGTTGTTGTCATGATTAATAGATGCTGTAGAGGGTTTCGTTATCTTTCAGATCATTTTCAAGTTTTGTAAACAGTTTTCTTCTGTTGAATCAAATATGACATCATGAAGCTTTTTGAATGAAAAATGAAATGGTGAAGAATTTATGCAATGTTAGTAGCATGCATAAGAGTTGAAAGAAAAAAAAATGAAAAAAGTTCATTCGGGAAAAAACAAACCCTCAGTCTCGAACAATTTTTTAGAGTTAAGAAAGCATTTATAAGGGAAATAAAAGAAGGAGAAAAGTCAACTTTTTTTATCAACTGCAGCTGAAAATAATTTTAAAATAGTTAAATTACAAGAGCGAAACGAAATAGAATTTGAAGTAATATATGAATTTAACACTGGCAGTAAATCTTAAGTTTTTTATAATCCATTCAGAATATAAGGTAGTTAATTGTTGATAAAACCCCTAAAGAATCTAATAATAAACTAACTGAAGTAAATTGATGCCAGAAAGTGGTGCATGATAAACGTTGGAGCAGATACAAAAGAAACCATAGATATTGTGTTCGATCTTAAAAGACTATCTGTTCATTAACATATAAATTTGTTTTACTGTAAAAGGAAATAAGTTAATTGAAGGTTTTATAGATCTTAAAGCAACTCAGAATTACAGATCACAAATTAAGTACATCATACAGAGATAACGTAAAACCATTATTCTGATTGTTAAATTCGAATTACTTTAAATGTACATAAATGAAGTTGAATAATACTGGTATATTGTTTATAGCGCATTGTTCCTGTAATGAAACTTTCCATTAAGTTTGTTTGGATTGTATTTTGGGACAAAGACCACACATTCATTTTTGGTTCACTTAACATACTTTAGTAATTTTAGATTTATTTTCAGAACATGATTATTTGAAAAAAAGACTTAGAAAAGCATAGAATTACATGTCAAACTGTTATTTACTTAAAACAGCATGCGTTGAATCCTTAGAGCTTATATACAAAAGAGTGGAAATGAAATAATCGAAGAACTAAAGCACATATTATTTCAGAAATGTTGGTTCTCCCTCAGATATTCAGATCAATTTGTATTTGGATATATTTTATTTAATAACGATTTTATAGCGAAATTTATTAAATTTATGTATTTAAATTCATGTAATGTTTCAGTTGAAGAAACGGGAGGTCATTATTACGATAATGCTAATAATGTGATTAGTCAATATAATAGGCTTTAGTTTTTAACCCCTTCCCTATTAATCCGGCCTAACTCTCTGTGAAAGCTCAATGCAAATAGGCCAATTTTGAGCCTTCTCTATTTCAAACGAGGTTTGCAGGATGTGAAGGAAATTATCATAACGAATGCCTTCGCTTTGTATCCTGAATTCCCCATTAAAAAAAGAAACCATTGGAAGAATCTCTCTCTTACTCAACTCATATTTCGAATTTGGTCTCTAGATATGATGCCGATTCTTGTCCCCGATTAATTAAACTATTTATATATATTCAAGAAATGTACTCTTTCTGAGAGATGAACTTCTTTATATATCATATATTCATATAAATCAACAAATCATATAAAAACAGTCAAAGAAATTGAAATATCCTTATAATCTGATGTAATAAATGAATATTTTTATTTATATCTATATATGTATATTTACGGTTAATGCGGAGAATTTACGGTTATTACGGAGAAATAACTATATATTTACGGTTATGTTTTCAAGAAATTTAATACTTTTGCCCTTTTTCCGATGATATATATTAGAAATAAACAAACATAAAATAAATGATTAACAAATTATTTAGTAAAATTAATTTGAAACTTGCAACTAAACTGATAATTTATTAAAAGAAGGCACTCATAATGTATCCTGTCTATAGCCGCAAAGTGTCTAAATCTGCCAATGGAAGAAACTAAATTTAAGCAGCATCAGGTATACTTGACGAAGGAGTACTATTTTAATGAAAACACATTCAGTTACATAATAATATATTTCAGGACATAATTAGATGACATATCTACCATATTTGGGACATTTATGATAATATAAAAATTATAAGGATGTATACATAGTATATAAAGGATACTTTTATGATAATTTAAAGAACACCAAGTGATTCGCCAAGTGATATTTTTTAGTTTTAAATGTTCGTAATACTTTCAATTAATCATAAATTAACTTACTTTTAATTAATCAGGGATTAATTGAAATTATTACGTCATTTAACCCGTAACTGGAGACGGAATCCAAAATGACTCCACTTTGTTCATTAGCTCTCATTATCACGTGGTATTTTGTCCTTGAATACAATCATCTACTCCGTACCTTCACGTTGCTGTTTCATGTATGTCGGCAAAAGCCTAAGTATGAACAATTGCGTATAACCGAGTTATTCTTTTTCAAAGTTTTTGTTGTTATTTATGGAATAAATGACTCCATGTCTCTGAAACTGCTTTTAATTTAAATAATGCAAAAAAAATCATAAAATAATGTTTTAAAATATTGTATTCTTTATTATTTTTAGTTAAATTCTAAGAGTTATTAACATTAGTGTAAAATACTCATTAAAAAATAAGTATTATATAAAGTAAGTATTATATTATATATAGTAGTAAAATAAGCATATAATACTCATAAAAAATAAGTAAAAAGAAGTAAATACTTATTAAAAGATTATTTAGGTTTTCTTTATAACATCTTTTCAACATTTGATATAATAGTATTTAACATTTTTAATATTAATATTTTCAGTATTTTCTGTAATTACATGTTTTTCACAATGTATTGTATTTCCAAAATAAATAATTGCTGTTTACAGAAAAAAGAAAAATAACAATGGAGTCACTTTGGCTCCATGTCTCTGGCCAAGCGAGCAAATTCATGTTTCTAGTTACGGGTTAAAACTAAATATTTATCGAAAGTTGAATAATTTAATGCACATTCCAGATATGTCATTAAAGTGAAAGATGTTATTGATGTCAGTGCCAATTATATCCCTACTTTGTCCAGTGGAAAACTTACACAGTTTCAAGTTCGAAGTATATATTTACTTGTTAGGATTCATTACTATGTATCACATAGAAAAACTTTAGAAAAGTGCCTTATCACTTCACAATGGATGGATGCAATTATTTTCCGAGAGTCTATCAGAATTTGCATTGTGGTAGCTTTTAATTATCAAGTTTAGTAAAGCTAGAACGAGAATCACCAAATTTCTTAATGCCATAACGAGAGACCGCAAATATTCTTTAACGTCGATATCGAAAAGATCGTGGCTTCATCAGCGCATCTGTTTGAAAGCCGCGATCTAATTCTATGAATGAATTCTGATGTCATGGATTGTGCTAAATGCTTCGAATCAGTTCGGTTTATTAAGATTTAGGAATCTCTTATTTCGGTTTCAAAGGTTAAATCATATAATATGTGCATTTCGAAATAAATCAATGATTTGAAGCTTAAAGTATTTAAATGCATACGTAATTTCTATCGAAAATGTTTATTTCAAAGGTCATTTTGCTTCAAACTGGCACATGAAAATAGCTAATCTAAATTTATTTAAGACGAATGAAATGGAGAAGTTCGAACCGCTGTGATAATTTGAGATATGAAATGAACAAAGGTCCTTAAAATCCAAGAAGTTCTTCATAAATATATAGATCAAAGTAGAAATTTAAATTTTTTCATTTTAATGTTAAATGTAAACAAGACAAACATAGAATTTTCTATCAATAATTGTTTTGTACAGAAATTCGATTGCCATGTCAGATTCTCTAATATACGCGACAAAGCTACACTAAAAACTACTATCAACAAATTTCTAGCTCAAAAAGAAAAAAAAATGTATTAAAGAAAAAAAAATCCCAACTTAGTAAGCTGGTGCCAGTGTCTTACTTCTTCTGAAAAAGGAAGAAAAGAAGAAAAAAAAGCAGTAGCATAATTCAAAGATAGAGAAAGCAGCATTCACTTTTTTTCCACCAGACAGTCCATTAATCATTTTGCACAATATACCGATCACATTGTCAAAAAACTCGAGCTATAAATCAAAGCGACGGATGCGGTGTGAAAGTACATTGCTTTTAATTCATGTGACACGCTGATACATTACCGAGGTGGGGAATCACTTAGCCATTTTTGAATTTCCTACCAAAAATGGGGAGGTACATAATTGATTCTTGAATAATGGTTGCTGAATTCGAAAATTACTGCTGCTCCCATTTAGAATATAGGATGCCGAAGAACCATGAAGCAAATGTAATTGAAAAAAAATATGAGCGAAAAGTATAGTTTAGTTATTACATGCTATAACTAGAATAGTTAGTTCATTATTGTAGTTACTGTCAGATATTTCCAAGATGCAATATTCATTTTTGACATAAATGATGATTCAGATACATTTGCGATGTTAGAAATTTATGGATGCCATTGAAAGAAAGATTGCTTTTTAAATAGAAATGTTTCCTGCAGTCATGGCCAGTTTTATGTCTTACATTTATGAGGTTTATTTGATATTAGAACTTTCGAGCAATTGAGGGCAATTACAACTATCTAATTTTAACATAATATTGTACAATTTTATGAATGTTTAAGTACATAAAAATATTCATCTATTCACTCTTAAATAATCATATATAAAGTGTTCTGTTTTAGAAACATATTTCATCTCTAACATTCATTAGTTTGTAATCAATGAATCGAAAAAGTAAAATAATTATAATCGTAATTAATTAATCAAATACCCAGAATATATTGTAGAATCCTTCATGAATCTTGAATGTTACTGAGCGATTTCCTTTAAAATGAATATTGTTATGACTAATAAATATGTTTACATATAATAAAAGACCATCTTTATTATTGCTACAATAATTTAAATAAGGAATCACAAATTTATAATTTAGATTTTAATATTTTAATTATCTATTTTATTTCGAAAGTACTAAGTTTTCCTTACATTCAGCATCAAACTTTACATAGTTTTATAATCTACCTAAATCATTTATGAATACATTTTAAACAAACAAGTTATAATGGTAGACCGTTTATTAAATTATAAACAATATACAGTATGCTTCTGGAAAGTCGTAAGAAAATAGAAGCCAAATAATCAGGTTTCATAAAACATTTCGATATAGCTTTCAGCTGCCTTTTATTTACATTTAAGAACAATGCTTACAACGCAAATGTTTACCACTATTGTTATCAAATTCTCCTGAAATATGTTTGGAATGACCTTACCTTATTTCAAATAATTGTCAATTTATGTCTTTTGGGAAGAAAAACAAAGTTACATATGTTCTTTCATCTATTTTAAATGGAAATTGGATGTTCAAGATATGTAACACTGTCAGAAAAACTTTTATGGAAGGAATGAATCATGGATAAATACCAATCATTCTTCCACACATTCAAGTAATCAACTGGAGATCATCACCACTGAAAACAGTCTCTTATTACAAATCGGAATGCTTTACGTCAGCGCAGTTGGATAAAATAACATATGGTATTTTATCTTTAATAAGAGATAAGATAAAAACAAACACATAGAAACGCAATCTTTCTATTTGTTATATCCCTGCTTGTTGTTGTTACGTCCTATTTGTTCCTTTCTGTTTATTGTTAGGAACGTTTAAGCAAAATCTTGGACATAAAGTGAATCCAGGTCATAAAGTGAATCGAATACCAAAATATTTCTAGGTGTTCGTTTTGTTAATTAAAATTTGCCTAATTTTTCTTGAAATATTCAGCCATTTATGATGTGATTAAAAATGTTTGATTAAGCACAATTAATAAAGTCTCTTTGAAATTATGCTATCATGTATTCTTGTACAGTAGGTATTTATAAAATGTAATAGCAAATTTTTGCAAACTAATTTAACAAGTGGAGTTCGTAGGAGGTCACCGGTGATCAGTGGGGTCATATGAATTACATTGTGAAAAATGCAGTGCTTTAGTTAACGCATTAAAATTAATCCGATTAACTTTTATAAGTACTGCAGTCAAAACCGAAGTGTTTTGGAAAAATTAGAATGAAAAATGAGTTAGTTGTGTTTTGTAAACTTTCATTGTTGAATAATTTATATGAAAATCGATAACTTTTTCATATTATATATGAAATGAGGTAACGAGGCTGAAGACTTTTTGGTCAAAAGGGGTGCAAGAGTCCTCCAGAGATCTTTGAAAAGTCTCTCGTTTCCTTCAGTCAAACTCCAGATAAAAAGAAGGTATGCCTCCAGGATAAAACAGTGAGCACTCTGTGACTCTGCCGGTAAGCCATGGAACTCACTGCTTGAGGATACATAGTTGAATACTAGAGGTGCAGTTGTGTTACTTTTCCGCCTTACTACAGACCACGACTATTTCACCGCATACTTGTATCAGTTTGGGCTTTGTGACTCTCTCTTATGTCCACTATGCAGAAAACATCAAATTTTTGATGATAATCATCTTGATTTGTGCTCTGCACTTGTGTTTTTAAACTATAAAGTTCAGAAATATTAGAAAACTAGAGATCTAATGGCGTCATAGACAATCTTCTGTTCATTTGTAATAAATAAATCTATAATGATAATAAAACTCAATGTGTGTGTGTGTGCGTGTTGGCACTCTACAGGTCAGACTATTCACCCTACAGCTACCAAATGTGGCACGTGTATACCTTGGAGGTCGGGATTGTGCACCTGAGGGTTATTTTTTTCGAATTTTTAATTAGAATTTTATTTATTTAAAAATTAAGCGAAATTTTGGCGTGTTTCTACTATAACTTCCGAAAATATTACCGCACAGAAAAGATTTTTACATGAAGTTAAAGATCAAAAATTTATCTTTTAAATGGCATCAATGTTTTAACCTTAAAGTTAAATTTCTATTTTTAATGAATTTTTAAATAGATATTTTAACTATATTTTTCAACAATTTTTTTCGTACAAAATAAAAATAAAATTTAAGCTGCAAGAGCACGTTTCGCATTCATGGGAAAAAATTAGCTTTTTTCGAAGTGCTGCCATCACATTGATTCAAGCTCCAATTATAAATAAATAAAATCTTTTTAGAAATGAAATCTGCAAAAATATAATTTTCGGCACGTGTCTGTAGGAAATGAAACAAATATGAAATATTATTTTTTCTAAAAAGAAAATATCAAGAAAAATTATTTTATGATCTTTTACACTCTCTATATTATTAATCTAATAAATCAGTTATATTTTAAGGCAAGTTTTGTTTAATATGAACAGGATATCCATTCAAATCAGGGCCACACAGCTGATTTGTAAACCTTTAGTAAGACACAGATCTGCTAAAATGGTCTAAATGAAAAATGATTATATTTTATGTAATTTGATTCAATAAATGCTCTAATAAATAACGAATTTTTGATTTTACATAAAGCCTCTGCTGTGGAAATCGCGATTAACAAAATATTCTTGAAATACTAATATTTTAAATAAAAAGAGTTAATTTCCATTCAACTAAATCAATCACTTAGATTTATGAAAATTTGAATATCACTATTCAATAAAAAAAGGATAATTTTATATTTTCCTTGATCGTTTCAAAGAAAATACGCCAATCAGCGCGCAGATTTCTCAAGATTAATTGGCCTAATATTATGAAAATGCTCAGTTTTTCTAAATTTTTAACATTAAAAACTTCATAAATAAGTCTTAGTTGATCGTGGAAAATAGAAATATTCATTCACTTATTTAAAATTTGGTGTGTGCAGAATATTTCTCAGAATATGATACCTTACTGCATTAAATTTAGACTTCATAATTTTTGAAATATATTTATAGGCCGGAACAAAATATTATTATTGATTTCATTTCAATACTTTTGAAATCAAAACTAAAAACTGAATTTTATGCTGAATCTGAGAAATTTTTGTCGAATTATTCTTTGAGATATTACATAAATTATGAAAAATATTTTGTAGTTCACATAAGACTTAAATACCGAGCGATTCTGTTTGCAATACTCCTATTCAATAATAATAATAATAAATAAATAACAATAAAGATGATAAAATAAAACGCTTGGTTTTATTAAAAATATCTTTATATTAATTGCACTTTCATCATTTCCACTTTAAATTAAAGTTGAAGTCTGACCGGAAATGACAAGAAATTAGCAAAATATATATAGTAAATTGAACGAAACGATCTAAACAACAGTATAAGTTTGGTATGACTATCCAAATTTGGAGATCAAAAATGTTTTGTTTGAGAATCTATTAAGAGATCAGTTACTTAAAATATTTAATTGAAAATTATAGCGAGCGGTAATACTTGCGAACCGGCTGGTCGCCAAAGGCGGCTAGTAAATAAATAAAGATATGAAACTTATCATTCATTGATTATAAATTTAATGACAAAGGCTGTTAAACACAATTTATCAATTAAAGAATTAAAAAATAATAAATTATGTATATTCATGGTGTTATTTATTTTAATAAAATTTTTAGATATTAGAAGTTTTATTATTTTCTTTAGACTAGTTCTCATTTGATGAAAATCATAGTTTTTTGCTTTAAAATGTTACGGTATATAGCTTGTAACTTAAGTTTGATGCACTCCCTTTTTATTATTTATTTCCTTGAACCTCATAAATCTTTTTAGTCTCTGGTAGCATTTACTGAGTGAGTAAGTGAATTGGATTTCCTCACTCAAGCCTGTAATTTACCTCTCATTATTCGAAGCTATAAATTTGTCTACAAGGTTTCATTTATTTTCTTTCTACTTTCTCTTGCATAAATACCAATTTTATTATAGCTCTCCAAGACTTCTGTTCTTACAGCCTTCCTTAAAATAAGGAGACAATACGATATCATCTGCTAAGATGATTAATTCTTTCATGGCTTTTATTATTTCAAATGACTCTGAATTTCATCTTCCTTTTATAACTAATCAGTTGCTCGAAAAGGCTTTTAAATGAAGCTCTAGACGGTTCTAGTGGTTATTAAAGAACTAAGTTTATAAATTGTTATAATATATCATAGCAACATTTATTTTTATGAGTAAACATAAAATAAACATTGGTATGCGAATATTTAAATAACTAGAAATCATGGCATGTAAAGATAATTAGAACTATGAAAAGCAAAGCGTATTATTATGGAGATTTTTCAAAAATCCTATGCGGGTAGATATGATGAAAAATCAAATATGCTCGATAACAAATAACGATTTTTTATTCTACAGAATAAAGTAAATACACGGGTAATAAACACAGTCAAAAAATATGCAAGAATAGCCAATTGCTGTAAACTGCTGTACACAAGACTAAATCAATAATAAACAATCGTAACAAGATAAAGCGCTCCCAGAGAATTCGCTGGACTACTCACTTCTCTCGACTTGCTTGTTATTCTCAACTGTCTGCTGAAGGACTGCTTTTTTCCATCTCTCAAGTTTTTATGGCCTCAGGCGATAAGAACAAGAAGCCTCTAAAAAGATATTGTAACTTGGCTCTTAATTAATGTATCACAAAATTCCAATAGTTTTAGTTTTGTTTCTAATTCCAAAGTCATCAAATTTATAGTCAAATCAAGGAATCAGCATCACTATTTGTAAATAAAACTTTTTTAGTAGGGGGCTTACTGCGCTAAGAAGCAATATTACAAATTTGAAATAATATTGCGTAGAAATATTAATTTTATATAATTAAATTTATTTTAATCGACTTTACATGAGATATGATAAATGTTTAGAGAATAAAACAATCAGTTATACACAATGTATTTTAAGAAAAGACACCTTGGATGAGTTGCATTATAAAGCTTAAAAATTTTAAATGCTTTAACAGCTGAAATGCATTTTCTGAAATATCAGAAATATTAAATACTATAGAGTTTACTAATCCAAAAAGCTTTATTTTCAATTACTTATATAAAAGGAGATAAACAGTAGAAAAAATCTTAAAATAAGGCGAAATTATAAAAGAGATAAATTATTTAATTTCACTGAACTAAAGATAAAATATTTCATTTAAAATTATAGAAGAATCATAAAAATCTCATACAAATACTGCAAAACTGAATTAAAAGTTGGAAACTATATGTATGCAAAGACGATAAACTGCATTTAATTTTATTATGTAAATCGTTTTATCTAATTTATTAATTAGAAATAAAGTTTAGAATTAGGAAATGCGAAAATATAATTCAATATCAAGAAAAGGAGTATTTAATTTTGCTTTTATATATTTTTAAATATTTTACCATTTATATATTAAAGCTAAAAATAATAAAAAAATTAAATATATTTTCAGTTTTAAATTTAACCATTTATACAATTTTATTAAATATTTGAATTAATTTAATTAAAATTTTTTTCCTTATTTGGTCTTCTCAGCTTTGTTTTATCATTTGATATAAAAGATGAAATTTAATAAAATAATCTCATTTGTAGCTGTCAACAGGAATTTTTTTAATCTCTTATTTAGTGAAGAATGCTTTAAAAATTAACTATTGAATGGGATAAACTGAAATTTATTTTCTAAATATGTGATGGTATTTATATATTCTTTGGTAAAAAAAATCTTTTATTTAAATTTTTCAACATTTTATTCTTCAAAAGGTATATATGGGACTGCATATACTTAATAATTTCATTTTTTCATAATTACATTAACCAATTATTTTCTCTTTTACCTTTTCACATAAAACTATGGTGCATTTAGAAATAAATTATAGCAAGCAATAAAGTACTTATACAATGCAATTATAAAATAATTTCAATTTAAAGAGGGAATATTTGAAAATTCTGAATTATTTTTTATTTTTGTTAATTAAATTTTATCATCTTCATATTGCTGAAACGGAGATTTTGAATTTAGTCCGCATATATTGAGATTCAGCTCATAAGTTTATTTTTTTGCTCGCAAGTGCCGGAGGTGGGATGAATGTATCAATTCTATAAAAAATAATCTTTCACATGGGTGTAGTACACCTTAAATAAACTACAAAATAACATAACTATTCTCTTTAACGGGCCGCAGTGGCCTGGTGGTATGGTTTCGGCTTCGGAACTGCAGAATTTCAGGTTCGTGACCCAATTCCACCGACGAACTGTCGTGTAAGCGGGTCTGATGCACGCTAAATCCGTCGGGGCCAATCGCTTTCCAGCTGGTGTGGCGTGAAAGTTTGGAGAGTCAGGTGCCAGATAAGGTGTAGTGCTCCTCATCTGACCGCAGTTCAAAACTGCTATTTCCGTCCCAAAATAGGCCTAGTGTTGCTTTGAAACAAGGGGGCGTTAAAATAACTGATCTAAAGTTTGATTTGATATGAATTCTGTCATCTTCATCAATCTTGTCCAAATTAAAACAGTCCGCCCTGGCCTCAGTATCCCTCGTGTAAATAACAGGATACAAAAAGAAGTAGATCAAATTAAAAGAATTAAATACTGGCCAATAATTGAGTTAAGCTGTTTGAGAGCATTCTCTGCAATAACATCTTAGTGGATTTAGTTTCGAAGATGAACAATTTATCTACAACACTACAACAGAATTTCGAAGGAATCTTGAAATAACCATCATACTCGAGTGCAAAAAATAATATTGGAAAAGCAGATGCCTCTTTTGCAGACACTAGGACTTTCAATATTTTTTTCCGCTCAGGAAGTATAAACGCCTTATTTATCTAAGAATTCTTGTTGCAAAATGAAACAAAAAAGAATGAGCATCGCCAGTGGATAATTATCTATAAGTATATATATATATATATAAAGTTTGTTCCTTCAATAGTGAGTTAAGTTATATTAAATACCCATCTTAGAGCAACACTAGGGCTATTTGGGTACGGACCTCGTAATTTTGAACCGCGGTCAGATAACGAGGATGACACCTGAGCTGGTACCCCCTCTCCTAACTTCCACTCTAAACCAGCGGGAGGGCGTTTGGCAACGACGGATTTGACGTGGGCCAGATTTGCATATAAGACGGTCCTTCGGTGGAATCGGCTTTCGAGCATGAAATCTTCTGGTTCCAAAGCTGAGCCCTTACCACCATGCCACCGCGTCTCCCCTTTGTTTTTCAAAGGAAGAATTTCAAATCAAAATTGGAATGTACACTTATTAAATCGCGGCAAGCAATTCGGAATCTAAAGTCAATCTCTGCTGATTAAATAAAATAAATTAGTTATTTCAAAGTAAAAGATATCATTCAGATGTCACTGTAAATATTGCTATTATTATTAAAATGACAGAATTGAAAAACGCAATTTCTTATTTCAAGGTAAAAATTAATGAGTTTTCATATTTATAAATTACATTAAATCACTTCATAACAAAATAATTTTTTTTTCAAATTTAGAGTGTAATTAATTTTTTTATTTCATTTATATCTAAATATTTATGGATACACTGAATACAACGGAAATTTTATAATTGAATTTTTTTAAGGGGGTACAAAACTTTAATAAAATTGTAGTATTCAAACAGCCAAAGAATGTGGTATAATTCTTACAATGATTGATGAACAGTGTGGGGAAGTCACATAGTTAGGATGCTCAGGCTAAAAGCTCTAAAAATAAGTCAGTTTTCTTAGACTGATAACGTTTGTATCTATGCAGCTGAAAGAAATCTATGTTGTAACGTATAAAAGAAATTAAAAACAAATGTGGTTATACATTATATGTATTTGAAAATATTCCTTTATTTTAAAAAGACTTGTATTTGAAAAATCTAATGTAATTATAGCCTATTCTTAACATTTATTTTTCACACACAAAAAAATAATGCCTTATAAATTCGGATTTTTTTTTACAGCTTTAAAAATATTTTAAAAAATAGTTACAGGAAACAAACGCAATAAATAAAATGTAACCGAATGAGAACAACCCATTATGAGAATAATCTACAAAATTAATAATAATTCTCATAATTATTAATTATGAGAATAAACTCATTTTTTAAAAACTTTTTCTTACACGAAGCATGGCAAAAGTATTGCAATCACACAAAATTGCGAACTCGAGATTTTGACAAATTTCCACCTTTCAGATCTCCTTGAATTCAAAACACAAATTTTTGATGATTATGTCTGTATATCTGTGAATATAATAACTCATAAATGCTTTAAGCTAGTTGGATGAAATTCGATGCATGGACTTCAGGCTGAATTTGTAATTGTCTATCAAATTTTGAAAGAAATCCAATTAGAGGAAGCCTACCTACCAATTCCGCTTTTCGAATTTCAAATGAACTCGATTATTAAAAAATGGAAAGAGCCAGATAGATAAAATTAGTACAGAAATACAGTTGACCATTTATCAGTCAATAATTTTGTGTACATGTAAACGTAGTGAATTAAAATAATGAAATATGGTATGAGATCTTGTGTCTACAAAAGAAGTAATTCCGTGCCAAATTTTTGTTTTCATTGGTCGTAAAAATCGTAAGATCTAAAATCGGTCTTAAAGATCTAAAATATGTATTCATATGATAGATTAAAAAAAATGCTAGATTCCCGCCAAAAATTTATATTTTTAAATCATTTTTTTGGTAATGCCGTTTTTTTGGATTCGCTGCTTAAACTGAAGGTCTAAAATTTTATGAGGAGAGAGTCGAACAAAGCCTTCATTGGAGAGTATGCGAGAAACTTTAGGGGAGACCACTCCCTACGTTTTATATCTGAATATAAGAGATAATATCTAAATCTCTTTTTTGTGTATCTTACTATTTTCAGTCTTATTATTCGAAATTTTTATATGGCCTGAAAAGAAAAAAAGCTTAACATGTGAATATTGTTAATGAAGACTAGACATTTAAAGAAAACTAGAAAGCAAATATAAATACAATTCTTTATATAATTTTTTTCAGGAATTTAATTAATTAATTATTTAATTACAACATATAAATAAGTTCAATGAAACTTTTTTCTTGTTTATTTTTTATATTCATAGTTAGCCAATCATATTTTGTATATAAAGACAACATTTTAACAGTTTACAAAGTTTAGAGGATAAATTAAGTCACCCAAAGAAAACAGAAATTATCTTAATTGTGGCAAAGGGCTTTAGTTTGTCTCAATACATCAAACAATGAGATAGAAATTGCAATTTTTGCATCCTGTAAATAGTCAACCATTAAGAAAAACTAGTAAAAAAAATTATTATTTTTAAAGCAAGACAACATCGAGTTATACTATCCTGGCAACCTAGCTGATAAATGCTAGTTATAATGGGTCGTTATAGTAAAACACTGGACGAAGGAGGTATCAGAGATATAGGTAGGATTGTTACATGGAGCCTTCTGATAATACGCATATTTTGCCAGGAGCGCAGTTAATATACCGTGATGACCGAAGTTGCTGTTGATAGTTTTCCTTATGGGCCATTTAATCTGCATAGCTATAGCAGATATTATCACAGAAGCACGAAAGACGCAGCAAATGCTTATATGCTGTGACAGTTGAATGACTGAGAGAAATTAACGTACATACGATTAAAATCGTATTATGTTTGAACTTGCAACTTGAAACTAGAACATCTTACCGTAACGAGCCCTACAAATGATTATAAGATGGTAATTATTTTAGCTATATATGCATTTTCTTTTTAATAATAAGTGTTTCAGTGCAAAAATATATTAAAAATTTCAGGACCTAAACAAATCATTAAATATTCTTAATTTTCAATACAAGATTGTTTAAGTGACGTCTTTTTCTAATAATTCATTAAAACGTAATATCAGTATCTATATTTAAAAATCTCTATATTTAAATTAAATTCAGATGAAAAATATGTATTGAAATACTGAAGTTGATTATGTGTAAGATAAGAAAGAAAAGCAAAAAACAAAAAAAAATATTTATTTATAAAATGCATTATTAAGTTTCAAATACGTTTGAATATGCTTTTAAAAGTAGATATCTATTTTTAGAACTGGAAGAAAACAAATCATATCTAAATTTAAAAAAAACACTTTTATGAAAAATAGAAGAATTATTTCTAATATTTCTGTATTGATTTCGAAAAATTTAACTTCCGTCTCAAGTCTGTTGGCATAAAGAGATTTATATGATTTATATTATATTTTATTATATTTTAAATAATATAATTTATATTATATTTTAAATTGCACGCAATTTAAAACATACGGATTTATTCATTCTTATTTAAACATACGGAT
>JAPMOR010052214.1:0-23618 GCA_026543865.1 Argiope aurantia | reverse complement strand
GATTTATTCATTCTTATTTAAACATACGGATTACAATTTAAAACATACCTTCATTTCATATTAAATGATGAAATAAATATATGAACTAAAGGCAGGATATGGATAAAAGCAGGAAATAAAGGCAGTATTCATATGAAATGAAGGCAAGAAAAAGATAAAATATAACAACAGACTAAGATTCTACGTTAATTAGAAGGTAATATTAATCAAATTTGAATTTTCTGATGGCAAGACAATTTTTTACTATTAGCCATAAACTCTTCTTTTAAGCCTTAAACAATATAATAACCAAGATAATTTTTTTTCTCACTAGCCAGACCATTTATTTGAAATCGCAATTTTTTTAGGCAATAGATATATATATATATATATATATATATATATATATATATATATATATATGTTTTCGACTGTTACATTCAATCCACATTTATTAGACGGATTCCCATTAATATACTTCAAAATTCCAATTTTCCTGAAGCATTTGATTTTATTGGAATTCCTATAATCAAAGCAATATATTTTCATAGCTATTCACATTTCTTCTCCCCATGTTTATATTAATAATCTAATGCTTAACTAAAAATCATAACTTGTAGAGGTTAAGAATCCTATCTCTAGTAGTTAAGTCATCAAGTGGAAATTACTAGTTTCTCGGAATGCAAACCCATCTCTGATTATTAGTTATACGTTTATTGAGTAAGAAGTCCTAGTGAAAGTTTTCCTAGCTGTCAAATTGCTCGAATAGTTTGGTGCTTGCATTAAAAATGAGTTTTGAATAGTTTTCCTCAATCGATTTTCCTCCGAATTATTGAGAAAGATAGTGGAGAAAATAGTCTTGACAAATGAATGCGATGCATCAACCGGTGTTTCGTTTAAAGGCAAAGACTTAAAAGACTCTTCTGTAAATGCAATGTATGATGAATAAAACGTAAAAGTGAGTGAAACAGTTTTCGGATATGGATAAATTAATTCTTTATTAGTTTTAATGGAATTATCTTCATAAAAGAATAAATTACTTTATTATTTAAACTTTTAGAGCATGGTGATGACATTCGATTATAACGACATTCAAAATGCAATTAAATTCTTCTATAAAGCAATATGATCTGAATTCGAATAGATAATTTAGTAAAGATGGGTTAAATGATTTATTAATTTAGGATGAAATAAACAATTTCAAAATTAAAATATTTTAAATTATTATTTTTAAAATTATGCTATTATATTCAGATTTAGCTCTGCATGTTTAGATTTTGTACAAAATATTTTGGACACAACAGATATAAAATCTCGTATTATTCCAATAAATGATCTATTTAATACTTTAAATAAGAAAACTGATGTTTTTGATATTTGAATTTTATATTTTTGATGAAACGAATAGTTTTAAAACTGAAATATATTAAAATACTTTTTTATTTATATAATTATATTTTGATTTAGCACTGTATGTTTAGATTTTGCATAAAATAATTTGGGCACAAGGGATATAAAATCTTGCATTATTCGAATAAAATAAATTTACTTCTGAAATCTGGGGAAAAGGAGATATATTTTAGTTGTTAGAAATAATTGAAATAAAAATTAAATATTATTTCTGTTTAATATTTTCTATTATAAAAATGCGTTTTTTGTTATTTTAGTAAATTATGCAACGATTTGTTAAAATTATCTCAAATCAAATTCCAAATTGCAGTTTTCTCTGGAGCTATACTCAGAAAAAAGAAAGAAGGGACTGCTGTGAAGGATTTAGCTTATAATCTAATTTAAAAACTTAAAAAAAATGTTTAAAGCTAAATATTTAGTTAAAGAAATACGACTCATGATAGTGTTCAAGTTATTTCAAAATTTTCTTTTTCCTGGTTTTAAAAAGAAATTAATTAAGAAATCCAACTTTCTGCGTAAGGCAGCCTGTAAGATAAAAAAAAATTGAGACAAATGATAACTATTTGCTAAATAACACATTCTATACTTTTTTAATTTATCAACATTTTATTCTTTTAATAAAAAATAATTCTTTTTCTTTCTTTGTTCGCTTTTGCCATGGTATTTTTTTCTGATAGAAATGGAAGCGAATACTTAGTTTCTCTTTAGGTTCTGGTGCAAAAAGCCTAAAAGAAAAAAAAAGGTTTTCTTTCTTTTTTTTTCATTATTGGCATTCTTATTGTGAATTCTATTCAAGAATATCGAAATAATTTTGATTGCTATTTAAGCCAGTTGCTATTGAAAAATTGATTCTTCTGGTAAAATTAATATTGTAGTATTCCTGTATTTCTTCTTCAAATGTTTTACAAAAAAAAATATCAAGGCAGAGAGAACGATTCTGTTTTTTGTGTATTATGAAATTAGATTGCCATTAAAAATTAATAGCAATATAACAAATTTAGTCTTGCGTTAAAGGGGGAAAAACTCAATATAATAAATTTTTTAATTTTAAAAATTACACAATTTTTTCAGTTGATCACAATAAAAATATCACTATTTAGTAAATTCTGCCTAATGCAAAAATTTAGCTCATATATTCCTAAAGGTTTCATAGTAGATAATTTGAGCTGAAAATGTTTTGAGAAGAAACAATTTGATTTTGAAAATTAAATGCCAACTGGTAATTTATCAGAATTATGTCATAACAGTTTTAATATTATAAAATTTTCATAAAGTAAAATGAAAACTATTTCGACCCGCCTTCAAGCACACGGAAAAATCTGAATGACATGACTACCGCAACAGTAACACTGGCTGGAACAATGGTTGAATTATAAGGGCTTTTACTGGCCACGGTGCAACCCTTCCCGTAGGAAGTATGTCCCGTCATCGATAGGAGGGAGTCGGTCTTTACCATTTCTGTACCCACCAGAGTGGCAAGCACCAACCACCATACCGGAAGCTCCTCATCCTAATTTCTGAGGTGCCCCCTGTGGAATGTAATTGTGAGTAAAATATTAATAAAATGAGATAAATTTTTAATAAACGTTACGAAAATTCGTACAAAAGTATGCCAAGTTTTAGCGTTTATTTATGGTGTAATTTGTTATTTAATACTTTAAAAACATGAAAAAAGATTAGTGGATAATTGAAAATTATACTTTCAGCAAAATAAATGAAAAATATGTTTTGTACCAGCTTATTAATATAGAAATTTTAATAATTCTTGTGAATATCTCATTAATTTAAATTAATATTAAATAAATTATAGTAATTTAATTTGTTTTATCGATCTGCACAACATTTTCCACTGATGACTTCATAATTAAACGGAATTGATTAATTAAAATAGGAAATTGTCTCTGAGTTTCTGTTGCAGTTATGAAATCAAATTTCAAAAATGAACATTCTGTTTCTATTTCCTAATAAAACTGAACAAAATATTTCAAATCCAAATTTCACATGTAATAAACAGAAATTTATCCTCATCTTTTCAAACACTGAAAATATTTCTTCCAGATACCTTGAAAGGGTTTCAAATGCAGGCCATCACAAAGAGCTTTGGTCCTTGAAGACACCTTTTAAAAATTGATTTTCTATTTTCACCATAGATCTTCCCAAACATGTTTGCGTCCTTTCGAGGTCATAAAGTTCTATGTTTGCTGCCACACACGAATGGAAGGTGTTTGCGATTTTCCGATTCCAATAAACATGACCTCCTCTCTGCCAAAATCATTTCTCCAGAATGTCAAAGTTTCCGAACTTTCCCCTCAAGATAAATACCGATTTCGGAATTTTGATAGAATCTGAAAATTCCGAAGGAAGGCAATAATGGAAACTTAAAAGTGAAGAGATGGTTTGAAGCGCTTGAGAGAACAATTGGAATGGTTGCGAAATTTTCGCATTTTAAAAGCGTTCCACTTATATATAATAGTTACTTAGCAAATATCGTATTTTTAACTTCCTTAGGATAGAAAGTTAGGAAATAGATCATTAACTTAATGATATTTTGGATATCAGAAACTGATCTTCAAAATATTCAAATAGGTAAATTTTGTAAAAATGTTTCACCTAACTTAATATCTGAAGCAATTCCAGAATCATGTAATTAAGTCAATTTATGAAAAAGTAAATTAAATTAAAATCGAAAAACATTAAGAAAATAAGTTAATATTCTAAAACTTGCTCGAGGATAATGATTAGATTCATAAAATGGCTTATTCCATTCAAGAAGAATTTATCTTTTTCGCGTGTTTTTAATTAATGCAAAATATTTCGTATTTGAAAAAAGGTGGAATTTTGTTATACATGTATTTACTCGGTTCTTATTTTATTATAATTTTGAAATTATGTGCACTTGCAGGCTTCCTTACAAAATACGACTATTAATGTTTTCAATACTGAATTGTTTTTTGATTCACTTTAGTGAAAAATTATTAATCTATACGCGTGGCGCCATCTGTTAGTTAACATTAGAAAAATTGTAACTTAGAATCAATTATTGTAATAATAAATGAAGATTTATATATGATTAAGATTAATCAAGAGATACTTATAAAAATAATATTTTGGAGAATGAATTGTTTATTAGTATAATAAAAGGCAGAATATAATTTCTATCAAAAATAGCAAAATTATAAAGGCGTGAGATGAAAAGAAAACTATAAAAACATTACGGGTTATGGGTTACTATGGGGTTTTATTAACACGTTTTAACTGCTATGAATTTAAAAGAAGGAAAATCCTTAAAATTCCTAAGAATTTAAAACATGTTATAAATATGTTTAAAATTTCATTCTGTGAAGAGGATTTTCAATAAGGCCATGCCTATTTACAATTCCTTTAATATATATTTTTTGGAAAATTCTTTTATTTTCTGTTGTTATCCTTATGTCTTAATCTTGAGTTTTCACCATTATTTCTTATAGTGTTTCTGTTATTCTTATTGCCTAGTCATGTTGCTCGAGTTTATTAATTGCTAATCTGATATGCTAATTACCTGATATGCTAATATATCATTCTCAAGGGTTGTTTTGATGCTTGATGAATCTTTGTGATATCCAATCTGGAACTCGAAAATATTTATAATACTGAAGATAAAGCAGTGTCTTCAAATTAAAAGCTGTTATTATTATAATGATGGTAAACATCAGTATTCCTAACTCTGTTTTGGAATGTTAATATTTAAAATTTTCAAACCAATGCTACGTCATACTTTTTTTATAACTGAAATAAATTAAGAATTTTTATAAAGAAATTATAAATTGTAAAAAAAAGGTGAAGTATTCCGATTTAAGAAGGCATTTGACAGACTATTTGGCACAAAGAGGCACTTTAATGCTATGAGGCGTTAAAAAAAGATACTGAAGTAGTTAAACGATCATAACGAAACATTATAGTTTCATATCTACTGTATAACTTATTCACCTTCGGATACACTTTTTAGCATATCACCAAGCGTAAGACGTGTTTTATGTTTCAGTCAGCAAAATTTCATTAATGAATTGAAGCAGGAAGAAAATTAATACCTTTTATACATTTGTGATCTCTGATGCCTGAGCCTCAGCTAGTTATTATAAAATGCTTTTATATTGCAAATTATGAAGCAGTAAATAGAAATATTCAATACTGCACAAGGTGGAATTTCGGTGACCAAATAATGATATCACTGTATGAGAACCAGTTGATCCCAGATTCGAAACTGAATACACCAAAGATCAGCCATATATATGAGTTTGTTTCAAGTTAAATCAGGCGCCGAGGGACAAATTTCTTCCCATAGTTGTGGCTCAAAAATTCCAATAAAGAATTCCAACCGAAAATTTGACTAAAGAAGTCTGTCCGACATTGTATTTGTCTGAGACAAATAAAGCATCAAAATGGAACCAGTACATCATTCTGTTTGTCTCATCTTGCTTTGTTTTTAAAATTAGGTAAAGGATAACTTCAAATTAGTTTAAAATTATTTCAGAGTTAAAAATGATTCTCTTACGGCCTCTCTTACTGGGTTAAGGAATGATATTGACTTATTTTCTTCATTTTTATTTATTTAGATTACTTCGCTTAACATTACATCCTTATCTAATGAAATGAACAACGCTCGAGTACCCTTTCGTGTCATCATTTAGCGCTGCCTAGAAGTACAAACCTTTCTAACATTTGCTTTATAGCAGCCTATTTGATTCAAAGCAGTATCTCGATATAACTTGGAATATCGATGTTTCTAAATCATCGGGTCACCGAAGATAACAATACTGGTAATGTGGTCTGTCACAAAATAGCCCTCACTATCTAAGCAAACACCTCTCTCTCAGGATATACATTCCGTCATCGACATTATGTCAATAGTGTGGCCCAAGGGAATAGAGAACTTGTATACTGAGTCGAACTACTGACATTCCATGTTCTCTTGGTACCTACTCGAGAGACATTGGCAGTCTATGAACATGAATTCTAAATTAATATTTGAATATTCTTCGGTTATCCATAATCATCGTTGGGGGAAAATATGAAATATAGTTTATTGTGTATATAGATTTTGTGGTGTATTTATTGACGATTAAATAATTTGAAAATGAATTATTTGTAAGTATACAAAAGAATCAGTGTAATTATCTTTATTTTTCCAAAAGAGGGGGAAATATCTCTGTTTCAAATGAAGGGGTTGAGGATGTAAACAAGTCATCACCAAAGATACCCTCTTTTGCATCATACATTCCTCGTTTGAAAAATAAAGTTTCAGAAAAAAGGGGAGGAATCTTTTTCTGTTTCAAACAAGGGACACAGGATGTAAAATAATTTATGACTAACGATGCCCTAACTTCACATCCTACATTCCTCCTTTTTAAAATAAAGTTTCCCCATAAATGGGCAGGGGCTATTTCTTTTTCAGACGAGGGACGCAGGATGTAAAATAAGTTATCATCAAAGACACCCTCGCTTTACATTTTGCATCCCTTGTTTGAAAAATAAACCGGCTCCTAAATGGCTCATTAGGACAGAACTTACACGACCGGTGTGGGCTAGTTTAGTAGTGGGAGGGTAAATAAGTATAATATGGAGTTTAATTATTTTGACAAAATTTAATTTTGATATATAAACAAATCTTGATAAAATGTAAAGACTAAGACGATTGTGGAAAGAGCTAATTTATTTAAAAGCTTCTCTTTCGACTTTTTTTCCAGCACTTACAAAGATTTTCTTTTTTTCTTCGGTACTTAATAATTTATTTCCATCCTATACGTTTACAAAGGATACATTAGTACAAGAAATCAATTTTAGGATGTTTTTCTGCATTGCGGAACATCTGCTCCGAATTCTTTTTTCAGGTCTTTTAATGAAATCTTTATGTACTTACAATGTAGTCTAATACACAGAACAGTTTTTTTTCATAAAAACCAAATCTCAGAAGGATCTACATTTAGTGATTGAATACATCCCACTCACTGTTCTGTTATTTTCGAACATGCCAAGCAATTCCATTTGTTCATTGGTAATATTATTAAGAAAATCGATCTGCCAGAAATCCAATGCCATATTCAATAACAAGAAAAGCCACAAAATGATCACAAATGTGTGTCCTTAATGGAATACAACTTGCACAATATGGAACATATCTGGGGTCAATATTTCCATGTACCTCAATTACTGTTTGCTTCGATACTGGGTGATGTGATGGGTGTTTAGTCTTGATAGGACTGACGCATAAATTGTTATTTTTTTTCCTGATAATATAGTTTCTGTTTTTCCGAACTTTGTCTCCTTTTTCCTTTTTTGTATCAAGCAGAAAAAGCACCTTCAGAAATTGGATCGGAAGACACAGATTTCTTTAATGTCATTTAAAGGTATATTGATTTTCCCATGAGTGAAAACATGGTAATTTAATTTTTCTTTCTTTTCCCTTAATATTTTTTATGATGCATAAAACAAATAAAAAAAATCTGTGAAGCATATTTTAGCTAATATTAAAACCATAAAAGCAGCATAAAAGACTCTGGTTAAATTAAATCTTTGAACAATTATTTTAAAATTAACTAATTAGTATTATCTATTTCAACTTACCGATATGTTCTTGACCAATTATTTAGTATTTTTTATTATTTAATGAAACTTAATAACCAACATGTGTTTAAATTATTGATAAAGATATCCTTAATTAAGTAATTTTATCTTAAAATGCAATTAATTCTTACAATTTCATTTTACAATGACTGTGGAATCAATAAAACAACATATCCTTTCTTTTTTTAAATTTTACATGTTCTTCTTTACTTATGAATTTTTTGATGAAGATATTACATTTTATATACTTATTTATATACAGTTTATAGTAATCTTAGATTTTGAAATTTTTACCATTCATATTTTAAAGATTTTCTTTTGAATTGTCAAATGATAATATCGCTTAAAGTTAAAAAAAACAAAAACACCCTTATTTTGACTATACATTCCAAATTTCTCTGAAAAATCGCAGACGATTAATTAATGTCACCATATTATTTTTCTTTGGAGAAATAAAATTATGGTAATCTATCTTTTTGGCATTCTACTGCATTTCTTTTAATTCAAATCCAGGCGTTTTAATTCAATGTTATTGAATACGAATTAAAAAGATTATTTATCGGTTTTCTGTGTATACGGTGTAAAATATGATTATTATGTATATGATTGAGTTATTTGATTTTTTTAAATATAGAATTCACCATTAGCGTTGTCTCGACAATTGAAAATGATAAATAAGAAAGTCTTCCTTCATATTATCGCTATTATATCAGAAGTTCTTATGTCAAATTTGCTTAACATTTTTTAAAATATTAGTTATTTCTGCACTCAAACTGAAATATATGATGCACATTGCCACGAAATGCTTAATGTCGCTAACGGTTTCAGCTGTTACTTTAAAATTTGGTACGTGTGCTGTAAATTTGAATCTCTTCTAGTTTTTTTTTTAATCATTTTCCAATTGCATAACTAATCTGCATCAATTCATTTAAATCTTACATGTAGCAGAAAGCAACGGTAGTCATAATCGAAATATGTTCATTAAGTTTCATAAGATTATTTTATGTAATTTGCACTTAATTATTTTATTTTAAATTCAAATGTGATGAATTTCAATTATTATAAGAATTATTTCTCATTATTAACTATTAATTTCATAAATAACAAGTGTATTCTGCACAGAGCTCATATTCAAGTATTTTTAAACCATTTATTTAAAGTTCACATAATTAATACCCATTTTTAATTTTAAATTAGAAGCACGCACTTTATTACATAGTAAAATAATTATAATTATTTATTATTTATCGATGTTTTTTAATTAGAAACTACTCAATTTCTCATAATTATTATTTTTAGTGAGTTGAAAAAAAATTCTACTCTGTTTTGGAAACTAGAGGTATGTAATATCTGCAACTATATATAAAGTTTTCGTTGGAGGCTAAACTGCATGCTGCATTTTTAGATTTTTTAATCCTGAAACTTAATTTTTTAGTTATATTACTACTAAATATGAAAATAAGAAATTATTAATGCCTCTTCTGCTAATTTTATCTTTCTGCAATTAAAATTAAAATATGTTATGCAATAAAACTTCTCTTATCCAAGTTTATAGAAATCCCAATTATTTCAGACAATAAATTGGTTAGTAAAGATTAAACTTTAAATTATTTCTTCTTCTTCTTCTTTTTTTTTTCTTTTTTTTGAATAAAAAAGGCTTCGCTAAATTCTTTGTTCGATTAAAAAAAAGATATTTGCTTATTTGTTTTTTTTATCTACTTCGATGGAAATTATATCAAATTCATAAAATAACTTGCTTTATGAGCTTAATGGTACTGTAATCATCTCAGATAATTGAAAATTTGTTTAATAAAAGAAAAATTAAAAAGAATATTTCTTTGCTTTTGAAAACATTTTCTTAAATTGTTTATTTAAAATTATAATAATAAGGCTGTATGAATTATCACATTTTAGCAGTGTAATAATTTCTTTTCATAGTTATCAAATTTCTTATAAGACGAACTTCAATTATTATAATTAGAACGTTTTGAAGAGAACATTTTTTCTTTTTCAGCCACGCGAATATTTCTGATATTTTTACTATAATATTTTTCCATGAATTGCATGGAATTTACACAAATTACTATTAAAGTGCCAAAGAATGTAACTGTATTATCCTTCTCTCTCTCCAAATAATATTTTGAGCTACACAAGTTTAATTCCTGAAAATAATCACTTACAAGGCTTCAAAATTTGAACTTCAACTCCAAATTTCACGCCACTTTCTTAAGAATTCGACAGTTTTATTAATATACAAGCCGCTTTTGGCAACCAGCCGGTTCGTCAATCTTAATGTTCGTTAAAATTTTAAAAATTAAATATTTTACACAATTCCTACTTTAATAGCTTCTTCATCAAAATATTTTAAAACTTCAAATTTTGATGGTCACATAATTCACTCATAATATTATAAACGCCTTCCGTCATAAAGTAATATGTATCTCTCTAATTTTCTGTTAGCTCCCGTAGAATTTATACTTTAAATTAAAGTGGAAAGGATTAATCTGAAATTAATACAATAATATTTTTTACTGAAACAAAGTATTTTTGTGTAATATGATTACTGAAAACTTTATGGGGACTAAAGAATATCTTTCTTAATTTATGTAATATTTCAAGAATTTATCTACAAAATTTTCTCAGATTCATCATGACCAGATTGATTAATTAACAATGTTTAATTTTAAATGCATCAAACACTAAGAAAATAATACGAATCGCTTAAAATAATCGGTTGAAAACAGGTTTAAAAAAACTACTTAAAAAGCCATGTACTTAAAACTAAAGTATATACAAAAAATGTATAACTAACATCAATACAATTTAATTACAAAAGCATGCAACTAACCTAAAAATAATTTAAATCAAATCCGCATCCGTTGATAATGGTTGTCATGACAACAATCAGAGCACAATGCGCATGCGTGAATTTTCAACGCCAGTTACGGTAACGCAAATGCGTGAATTTTTCTACGCCAGTTACGGTAACGCAAATTCGTGAATTTTTCTTCGCCAGTTGGGGTAAAGCTATGCAGATTAGAAATTTTTAATTTCCTTTCTACTGTTTTATTTTAATTCAAAAGTACTTCAGAATGAATCTGAAAGATCGATTAATTAACAACGTTTAATTTTAGATGCATCAAACATTAAGAAAATAAACAGAATCGTTTGAAATAATCAGCCGAAAAATCTTAAGCATAGCTTCATTACTGTTGAAAAAACAACAACAAAAAAACTGAAGCCTTACTCATTTGGCGGTGGAGAAAATGAAGATTTTTTTGGCGGGAAAGTTAGTTTTTAATGAATAATTAAAATTCTAATTAAAAATTCAAAAAAATGGACCCCAGGTGCACATTCCCGACCTCCAAGGTATGCATGTACTAAATTTGGTAGCTGTAGGTCAAATGACTGTAGAGAGCCAACACACACACATTGAGCTTTATTTATAATTATAGATATAGATATAGATGAATAGCGCAATTCAGTTTTCTGTTTCCGTTTCGGTTAACAGAGACTTTGAGAGATAGATGTCTAGATAATCGAAACTGTGCTGTATTAGTTACTAGAATTTACTGTAAGTTATTATTTCCTTTATCTTCTGAAATTTTTTTACATACTAATGTTGTTTTTATTCAGAATTTTTAGTTAATAATATTTTGATATATATAAATAATTGATTTTTCTTTTTTTTTTCTAGGTTTCATCACTGAGAAGCATAGCATGATTATCAATTTTTATTCTGAAAATTCCATTTATGTGGTTTTCTCTAAAGGCAAGGCATCTTCGCAAAAATCTTTTCACAAAAAAAATCTTATCTCTATATTTAAAATTGTTTTTGTAATATGTATGGGCAAATAAATATTTTAAACATTTCACTCATTTGTACTTGTTACTTAAATACTACAAAAAATAAAATAAAATAATAGGAGAAGATTGCCCCAGTCTTATCACTGTAAACCGAAACTTATCACTGTAAACAAACACTTTTAACATAAAGTGCCGGAAATTGAGTTTTTACATATCGTAAGTTTTTGATGTAAGTCTATCATATTGTTTTCAACTCTTCGACATCAAAAAAGAAAAAAAAAATGTTTTTAGGCATTTGTCTATAAATTATATTTTACTACTTCTGTATAATTTTCCAATGTAAAATTTTAGTTTTTATAATAAACAGGTGAATTTTCTTTTAAAGCACTCATTTTCTTTAATAATCAAGAAGCTATATGGTTAAATAAGCGCCTTGATGACTAATTCGCGGATTGGCCACTCTTTTTAAATACAATTTGAGTAACATCTTGAATCATATGTATTCTAATCGTGCCTATACCGATTTAGGATTTAGCTCAATTGATCTAATCGGAATTTTGGGAAATATTTGGTAATTACGGTTATTTGCCAGATTTGAGATAAAATGTTGTGTTTTACTTTTGCTATGACAAATCACAAAATAACACAAAGAAACTCCAACATGTGGAAAGAAGAGGATATAATTGAGACATTGAACTAATTACGCAAGTGTCAAATAAGATTTAATTAAATTCATAAACAATATCGAATAAGTAAATTGATGTGATGATACTACTTTCTGACGTCATTTTCAAAAATTAAAATCTCATAACAAATTCGGTAAACCCAACTACTTGATAGAAGAAATGAAAATATGTAGTTTGGCATATTCTTGCTTTAGAATCTTTTTATTAACTACAGCAGTTGTTCTGAGTGCGTTGGTAGTTGAAAATTATAAAATTTCTTGTAGTTTTAACTTAGAAAAATGAATTGAGTGAAAAAATTTTACCACAGATTATGAAAGACCATTCTTCATTGTTTTTACGCTTTCTAGAGACAACTTCAAATGCAAGAGCTAGAAGTGTTAATGAAGGATGAGTTTATGTATTTTTTGACAAGTCGAGGCAGTATTCAATGGCCACAAATTCGTTCATCAATGCTGAGGATGATCTTGGTCTAGTCTTTCTACAGTTTTCACACACACACACACACACACACACACACACACACACACACACACACACACACACACACACACACACACACACACACACACACACACACACACACACACACACACACACACACACACACACACACACACACACACACACACACACACACACACAGGACAAAAGTGTTTTGACTGCATATAAATATTTGTCAAGTCTACTCTTAGCAAAATGATGCATTGTGATAAGATTTGGTTTGTCTTTTCTCGATTTATTCATTGGTACGAGTTAACATTTGGAAAATTCATACCTTTATCATTTTATCATCTATCATTTATTACATTAATCACACCATTTGCATTTTTTTAATTTTCGCTATTTTAATCAAAAATACAGAAAAAATTATATCTATTTTACAGTTAACAAAAAAGCCTTTTTATTAAGGATTTGTAAAAACCGGATATTTCTTTTTTTTCCCCCTTAAATTTTCGATTAGTTCATAATTGTTCTTCAGGGGTACGACTTAAGCAACCTTCCCCTAATTAATAAGTCAAATATTTAAATGACTTAGACAGTTGACGATTATATATTTCAGTGATCAGTAAAACCTGAACTAAAAATGATTTTAATAATTTGTAAAAGGAATCCTTGAAATCTTCTTGCCTTGATTTTAGAGAGTACTTTAATATTTTCTTAAACACAATTTCTCATTGAAGCATATGTTTTCACATTCTGCTTTAGTCATATTACCCTATGTACAATTAATAAATTATAAATCATCAATTAAAATTAAATAATCATCAGTTACTGCATCTCATAATGAGAGGGGAAAATGTCTATACTAATTCTTACAAGGCTAGTTAAGACTAAATATTTATGATGAAATAGAATGCTATATAGGAAATACACTCGCTTTCCTATATAGGAAGAAAAGAAAGAGCAAACAGCTATTAAACACGTTCTGTTTGGTACTGAATTCAGAGAAATATCTGCTTTTGTCAAGTGACATTAAAACAGTTCATGGTTTTCTTCTGTTTACAATTAGTAAATAAGCTATGTATGGGAATATATTAATGGGAATGTCTAAATATTTTAATCAGATGTTTGCCTCATCTTTACATAACCTAAATTAGAAATAATCTAAAATATGTAATGCAATATTATATATTTATAATTATGATATATAAACATGTAAAATCAATGTAATATCTGCTGCCAATTTTAATAACGAGAAAAAAATGAATTCACAATTTAGCTAGAATTTAAATCCATTCGAACTAATTTCTTCACAAATGAAGAAGTTAAATAGAATCATGTGGTTAGAAAACTTTTCGAAAATGAAGATATTAATCTTTTTCTAAACTAGAAAATTCATTAAAACTATTTTCCGGAATGTGAAAAGAATATTTATAAGGTTTTAAAATATAATATCCACCTTCATAGAGACAAAACAATTCTATTGATCATGACTATAATTTTTTTAGCATAAATCATATAACCGTAGGGCATAAGAAACATTAGGAGAAAAATATAAAGTCATAATGAATAAATTAAGACAAAAAAATGCTAGATGCTCATTATATAAAAAAAATCACTTTATAAATTTCAACGTATGTATTTATATCATTTTTCACTACTTCAAATACTTTTCAAATTTCAGTTTCGTTTCAAGATTCTGGATAAAAAGTTTCTTTGTCTTTGCTAGTAGATTGATTCATTTTTTAAAAACTTTAATATATATACTCACTATTTTATTTGTTCAGTGAATCCAGAATGCAACTCCTTTCTTATTAAAGTCTGAATGTTATGCTTTTCATTTTAAAATTTAAACTCTTCATATAAATTAAAACGTCTAATTGCGTAGAATGTCGGGGTATTTTACTTTTACTTATGGAAGAAAAATATATTTCATTACAAAAAAGACGACATATTAAATGAAATCTAATATTCGCATTGTTTGAATAAAATGAAGCGATTTTTAAGCCCATTGCATGAAAGATACTTATATGTTCAAACGAAAGGGAATGATTTATTTCATGATTTCATATTTTATTTTTAAACAAAATGATACAAATGACAGAAGTTTGTGATATCAAGGAATTTATACTAGTACGTTATATTTGTGAAATACATTCAATACTACATCGAAAGAAATGCACTATTTTCCATTTTATTGAAAAAGTATTTATATTTCATTTTGTATGCACCAAAATAATGATTTGGAGACTCAAATTTCTAAAGTTTACTATTTTTAAAGCCAATTTTTTTTGTTCGTTTAAATAGAGAGCAAGTTATGCCCAGAAGTTATTGGAAGGAAGAAATAAAATAAAATTATTTCAAAACAAAAAAGAATGAAAAATAATGATTCATCAAAGTTTGATAGTTCCACTTGATATGGTCGTTCATCAAAGTTTAGTTCCGCTTTATATAAAAATACTTTTTTCAGCTAGAGAGACAAAAAAATAGAAGAAGAATACCGTAAATGGAATACAAAATATCTGAAATGTTTTAGAAAATGTTACCGGCAGAATTTTCATTCGTCTTTTGTTTTGAGCGGAGACAACCTATTCAATTTTTCAGTGTCAGAGTATATTTCTTCTTTAGTTTTCTCATCTTCAAAGTTTCTTCTGGTGTCTCTTACAAAGATATTTTATGCTTTTAGCTATAAGATGAGAATCAAAAACTAAAATATAGAAAAGAAATTTTTACGAAGAAAAATTGCTGTTTTATTTCTTTGTATATTAAGAATTCATTCATCATTCGTTATTAAAACAACATTTTACAGAAAAAAAATAGTTTATTTTTTAATTTTATATGTGTATTGCAGTTACCGTCAACTTAAGCTACTTAATTTAACTACGCTACTTAAAATGATACACATGGAATATTTAAATTATATATTAAGTTATGCAAAGTGTTTTAAATCAATAGATCTAAGGTTTAATAGATGAATTAAACATTTATAATAACTAAAAATTCTTTATTGAAATAATCAAATAAATTCATCTATATAATACTAGGTGTATAGAAATAATATATATTTTATGCAAGTATGTCGCAAAATTAGCATAAATTAGCATATCTTGGATATTAGTATTTGCTTTTATCTATAATATAAACAGTTTATTATTTGAAGTAAATATTCAGCTCTTTTTTATCTTCTTTGTTGAATATAAAAGGTGAAAAAGAGACAAAAATATTATTGTAGTAGTATAATAGGATATTTTTCAAGGAATATTCCATCTCTAAAGGTTTTAAAGAATGAATAAATGATTATATTATTTTCCAGAGAAAATCACCTATACTCAGTAGGCTTAAGGTAAGAAGTTTGAAAGGTGTTGTTCTTTCTTCTGTAACTAATTTAAATTATAAAGAAAACGTATCAAAAGATTATATTTCTAGTTTTAAACGCATTGACTGTATTCCAAAAAATAAAATAAATTAAATTTCCCCTTAGAAAGCGTCTGTAGATCGCAGCTATTATTTGAAAGAAATAAAACAGATCATACCTCAGAGCTTTAGAAGTAAATTTCAAATTTATAACAAAGGAAGAAAGTACATACCATTATTGTTTTATTCATTCCGTATACTAATAGGACCAAAAGGTATCCGGAATGATGCATTTAAAATACGTCTATAGAATCCGTCATCTGCAAACATTTATCGAAAATTCTTTCAATTTATTTTTAAAACAAGGAACAGCAGTTAGGAATTTGTTTCATTTCATCGTCAGAAAATAAATTTGTTTTTAATGATATATGAATTTTACTTCTGCTGATTTTCTGAACTGGCTATACTAATTTGAGAAAACACGAAACTCCGTTCACGAAATAAATTCTTATGCTACAAAAATTTTTAAAGATTATTTTGTATATCCAAAACAATTGTTCTTACATAAAAGTTTAAAAATAGTTGAGTATTTATTGGAGATGATTGGAGACCTGATAGACCATTTTCAATTACTGATCAAGATATCGATGAAGTCAGAGAATTGGTTACTGATGTCTTCGTTTCACAATAAGAGACATTATTGAACAATTTCTTATATAATTTCATTTCTGTCAAGCAATTAAGAAGAACATTTAGGGTTGCGATTGCAGTTGAGTTGCCACAAGAACTTTGAATTTATCCCAAAATCAACAGCGAGCTCAAATGGTATAAAAAATGATGTCTCAAGGCAATTCTTTTCTTCCAACTTCTTATTTTCAACACGACAACATACAGCAACACATTTGAATATATTGAAAAGCATACAAAACCTTCATAATCAACAAGATTCTCAATTTCATGGATTTGAAAGCAATAAAAGAATACCAATTAAATGCTTTCACTATTACATGAAGCGATGTTACTTTGTAGAATTTGATCAACAGCGTGATATAGCAAGGAAATAATGACTTAATACAGCAGGAAATGAAATTATTCTGACTATCATGGATTCGATGTAATGAAGTGAAAAAAATTTCTATTTCCTTTTTCTAGAAATGAACTTCCTTATTCATAATTGTATGGTTTATAACTGTATTATACCTATAGTTGAAACTTGATCCATTTTTATTCATTTCTCTCTCTCCCACACTATATTCTCTGTCAAGCAATATAAACGTATTCCAACGACGTCTAGAATATACCATTATTGCTTTGAATAATTTATTTTCTCTAAATTTTGAATGCTTTCTTGTCTTTACAAGATTTTTTTTAATTCTTAATAGTTTTTTTTCTTAAAATAGTGTTGGCAACTAAACTTGTATTTAAGTACATTTTTTGGCGAAACATGATCTGTAATAATAAAATAATAAAGATTGTCATATGTCTTCAAGGCTATAGCATATAGAGTGTGCATGCTTAGCAGAGATTGACACGGAAGAACTAACTTTTCCACATTTGCTGAAAGTTTCAAGCACACATAAATTCCGCTACTTCAGCTCAGTTCAAATCCAATAACTCTGTGTACAGTGTTGGTTCTACGTTTATTTTGGTCGCGTTTATTTGGTCCACAGAACTTAAAACTTGAGTGCTTTGATCAATCTCCTTTCTTTTGTCGCTTTATCCTTGAAACATCGTCAAATCACTCACTATTCCATTTCTTTAACAATGTTTACTAAAAAAAATGTAACGTAGCTAGGGTGAGATAGGGCGGGTTTTTGATTTATTTAATATCGAACTTGGCCGAAGGTTGAGTTTTATTTGGTGTTCGATCCAGTCTTGTCTAAAATTTGGCTGATGCACATCTTATATCCAAGTTCTAAAATAATAGTTTCCGAATATTCCTAAATAGAATTATAGCTAATGGTGAAATCTTCATATAACTCACTAGTAAGGATTTTCATGTATAAGTAAACGCATATATTGAATGTTTTACTTGTACTACTTAGGAAACTTTCGAGGCAACAAAAACTTTTGCGTGGGTGATATATTTTTGACGATTGGCATTCTTTCTCTTTGCTTAGTTTTCACCACAGAACTTAAGCAATTTCTCAGCTTTTGGGAAAATTGACGTGGCTTTCGGCTGAACTTTCTCTTCAATACCTAACATTGGTACAGATACATAATATCTACCTAACTATATTATACACACATTATACTTCCTAACAATTGTATATACGCATAATACATACCTAACAATTTTATACAATCATTATTGAAAATTCTAGTGCATTGAAGTGATGGTATCTACTAACTTGTAAGTTTCATCATGTGCGAATGGAAGCTCAAGATCAATATTTGATTAGTGCTATCAATCTGCGCGTTTTAGCAGCTTTCAGTTTAGAGCAAAAGTCTTGACGATTCCGATCATATATCATATTACCGTTTATACAGTAGTTTTAAAAACATCAGCTTATCAACTCACTTGCGAAAAACTCACTGAATTTAGATGAAATTAATGAAATTTATGAGAATTTAATGAACATTATTTAGATATCTTCAGAAAAAACTCGAACTTCATTATCATATATTTTAAATGCTAGTAAGAGTAGAAATAAAATAGTTGTTATTGGATTATCTATCCTAGTTTTCTTCTAATGTTTGTATTTCTCAAAATGTTAATTCGATCTAATGAGCCAATCTTAATTGATTTAGATGATCGACATTTCAATTCTTTATATTTTCATTTTGTTAATTTGATAATCAACTATAAAAGAAATAAAATATAAAGATAAAGAAATAAAGCATTTTAAAATGGCAATATAGATGTTTATAAAAATTGATAAGTTCCCTTTATTTAAGGTTTTTGAAATATATTTCTACATGTACATTAGAATAAACTTTCCTAAAAGTTTCTTCTGAATATCTGTTTTTGACTGTAGCCATTAATTTCGTCATATATGCGAGTAGCTTTCGTAGCATCTGAAAGAGATATTTTGAAATAAATCAGATTTTATTACAATGAAAGATTCTGTCTATTCAGTCAATCCAATTCGTTTTCTAAAAGCATGGCATTCATCAAAAGAAGCAGCTACAAATTCCAACTTCATTGATTTAGGAGGGAAATGAAATAAAATTTCTGAATATGTCATTCTTTTTATTATTCCCAATATTATATGACATCAGAAGGAAATAAGAAAAAATCCTACATTAATATTTGCTTTCTGTCAAAGGCCATATTTACTAATTTAGAAAAATGACATCATCGTTCTTTCACTGATTTTATTTTATGACAAAATATATGGTTCTGACAAGAGATATGGTTTATTGGTCATATTTGCATATATTATTGAGTCTTATGATATAGAATTCTATTATTCCAATCAATAATAAATAAATATTTGAAATATGTATTTTACTATAGTTGATGACAAATTATTAAAGTAAATTAAATGAAGCACGTGAGTAATATATTCTAACTTTAAAAAAAACATCAACATCTAACATCTAATCAAACATCTAACTTAAAATTCTATTGGTTGGATTTCGAGTTCTACAGAATTTTATGAAAACTGTTATGCTGCAAAATTTTTTATGAAATATCGTTATGAAACTAGTGAGAGAGTCCACCAAAATTGGAAATAATAATGAAATATTTTGAATATGTTTGTTACTATAATTGATGCCAAATAATTTAAGTATATTAAATGAAAAGCTACATAAAAAACATTACTGTAAAGAAAATAAATAATGCATTTATAAGATTTTATAGCTTTTTTAAAAACGCATAGAAATTCAAAATCTAACTTAAAATTATGCATGTTGGATTGCAGATTTCTACATAATTTTATGAAATACTATAACGCTGCGTTTTATGCTGCAAAGATTGCTATGAAACTAGTGAGAGAGATCTCTCCGAAACTTTCTGATATGCTCTTTAGCAGAACTACTGTTGTAGTAACAAAATCATTAAAAGAATTTTCTTGATTTAGTCATTGCGTATATGGGTTATGGCTTTTATAAGCATGTAAATATACATATTGGCAGATAGTATATCCTTTGACAGATTTATTTTAAAATTTGATGAAAATTTATTTTTTAAATGCTGAACCTATGTTCCGAATTTTATCTGTATAGTTGAGTACGCTTTTAGACATCCACTTCACATGTACTTGAAATCCCAGATAGACTTCCTCCTAATGGATTTCCTTTCCTACAATGGAAATCTACAAATTTGGTCAACAATCCATATACCAAATTTCACCTGTTTAGCTAAAATCGTTTTGATTTTTTTCTCGCAGCTAGACAGACGTGATTCCAAAATTTTTTACAAGGAGGTCTGAAAGGTAGAAATTCGTCGAAATCTCGAGTTCGAATTTTTTGATGGTTAAAATACTTTCTGTATATTTCGTATTTGAGAAAGTAAAAAAGGATCAAGATCAATTCATTTAAAAAATATACTAAACTCCTTTTCATACATAATAAATATTTTAGCGACTTATATAAACATCTTGAAACATTTGGGAATTCATTTCATATGGTCATTTAACAATAAATTTGCTTTTAATCGGATAAGATTTTTAACTTCATTAATTTTCTAAAGTTGCCAAATCAACTGTGCAAGAAAAATGCATTAATTTTGTTTCTTTCATACAATCACTGTTAGAATATTATTTGAAATTCCAGGAAAAGATTTAAAAAACGAATGTCCTTCTAAAAATAAGAGCACTGAAGAGACATAAAATGCTTAAAATTACAGAATACGATATAAATTAACCACGATTTGATAGACTATATTCGACTCATTGACATCGTTATATGATCAAATGGGATTTGCTGCTGAGTGATTGTCTTTTCACAAATAGTGAAGTTTTTATATAATTTGATCCTATCAAGCTACTTTGGCAGATAAAATAGGTGTAACTTCTCGAGTTGTTCCAAAATGTTGATTTTCTTCCAAACAGAAACAAATGGTTAAGTGAAGATATTGAAAAGTGATTTCTTTTTAAAATCAATTTCTCCGTCTTAGAAAACTTAGATGCATTATTTGATGCAGAAATAGTTCGACAATGAAGTGTCAAAAAGATTGAAAGAAAAAGAAACACTGAAAAAAAATCGCGTCAAAATCGTTCAAAAATCTTGAAGGGTTCACACACACTCTCTTTCAAGAATATTTTGACAGTTGAAGAAAACATTGGCAGAAGTACGTTGTAGTGGGCGAAAATACATTTTAAGGATATGTAATAAATACTGACCTTATAGTTGATATATTTGTCTGTACATGTTATGATTTCATAAAAGCATTTCTAAGATTTTATAATCAAAATAGCAAATACATGACATATATGTTATTACTTTTACACTTTAGTAAATGAATTGATATTTAAAAAAAACTATTAATATGCTTTTTTTGATTATTTTTAACATTTATTTATTTGTTTAAAATTTATTAATATCCCAAGAATTATGAGAATTATTATTTTTATTTTCTTATTTCATAAAGGTGTCTACAACTGAGATTATAATTTTTGCAACAGATTGCCCCATCTGGAATTAGAAAAAGGAATTAAATTGAATCTATTAATTAAGTGAAAACCTGAGGATATAATATATCTTGTTGTCAAAATTATAAGTATAATGTCCAATGAATATTTTTGTAATTTTCATCTTCTTTTAATCATTTTTAAGCTATAATCTTTCCTTATTTTGCAGTATAATTTTTAAATTGATATAAAAAGCAAATCTTCAATAAATTCTTTTCTAACTATACCGAATATTCTGCTTCATTTGATATCTCAAAAACTTCCGTATTTCGGCTTTAAACTTCCGTATTTAGCACTAAAAGATTTAGTTTTAGTTTTATTTCTCTAAAGGCTCTATATTATAAAGCAAAACAACCAAACAAACATATATTCAGATTCCTAACAGTATGTCTCCAAAAAATTGTACGCGTGCCAAGACCATATTAATACTAGTAATTGCTACATATCTGCAGGGCTTTTTTATATTTCTTTTAAGCGCTTTAATATTCAATAAAACGAATGAAATGTTTGAGTACATGCATATTCCCTTTTTTCTTGTTTTTAAATGAGGCATGTAAAGATTGCTCAATTTTCCGGTCAACGCAGCATTCGGAATGAATGGGATTATTTATCAACTCCAGATATCTAGGATTACTTTAATGCCCCTAATAGCAAAATGTCTGTCTCTACATGTAGTTATGCATCATTATATGCAAGATAATAAGGCAGACATGCTTGCTGAAACCAATTTTGCCATAAAAGGATGAATAATATCGTAATTTCAGTTTATTCATTTCAATTTAAACAGTTTTAGCTTGACAAGACAGATTGCTATTTAAAAGAAAATAATAAAATACCATGTTCCCTTTATTGAGTATAATTTATTTATTTCAAAAGGAAAATAATGTTTTCTACTTTTAGGTTCAGTTTACATTTATTTTAAACTTATTACTTTTGGGCAGATTCCAGATAACTAATATGAAAAGAATCTAAAGCCGAATGCATTCGAATTTTATAAATATTTACTATTATTTTTTTCTTAATTCCTTATGAAAGATAATGCATAAAGAAGTAAAAGAAAGGAAAAAAAGTTCATAAAATGCATTACATAGTTCTAGTTATTCCAGAACTTAATTATTAGTAAATCATGAATTAAATTAAATATTGATTACATACCAGGGAATATATCCGATAGCGAAGTTGCGAAAAATTGATTTCAAAGTCAAAAAGTGAAGAATAATTAAAATAAGAAAATTTATACTATTTAATATGTTAATAAAAATTTTGTTTCAAAACTATCTTCAATTAAATTTCTTATTAATTCCATGCCAGGGGAACATTCGATAGTTAATTTGTGAAAAATTGATTTCAAGATTAAAAAGTGCAAAATAACTTAAGCAAGAAAAATATAATGTTTAACAGATTAATAAAATAGTTGGTTTCAAAACTATTTTAAATTAAATTCTCATTAATTCCTTATGAAAGATAATGTGAAAGATAATAAAAAAAGGATCAGGTTCCTCAAATGCAATACATAATTTTTATAATTTCAGAACTAAATAATTAGTAAAGCATTAATTAAATAAAATTTAGATTAGTCTAAGATTTAAACAAAGCGTACTTTGTACGCATATTTTTCTGATATTACTGCACGCAAATTATCAATCAATTCTATTGAAATTATTATATAGGATAATATTAAAATAAAAATAAAAGAAACATAAATTAAATCAATATGAAACTTTGATTAAAAGCACGATGATCCATTTAAAAAATCTGACGG
>JAPMOR010052209.1:0-76319 GCA_026543865.1 Argiope aurantia | reverse complement strand
CTCTCTCTCTCTCTCTCTCTCTCTCTCTCTCTCTCTCTCTCTCTCTCAACTTCCGCATCACACTAATAGGAGCATGTGAGATATGTTGCAGATTAAACTTTCTCTTGGCCAGTACATGCAATATAGTTTTAATGAAATCGATAAAGTCTGAAATAAAGCTAAAGTTAAATAAAATCTGAAAATAAATCTTTACTCACCTCTTTTGTGGTTCCGAGAGAAAGAACCTGTATGTTATGCTAAGTAAACTGTAACCGGCGAGGAAAACGACGAATTCCTTCCACAGAATTTTGTAAATGCTGCCTTTCCATCTCCCTAAAAGTTTCGTAAAGCCACAAAAACGTGTATTGGCTACATCCAATGAGTAGGTAATTGTCATATTAATAACAAGATATCCTTAAAACCACAAATAAAAAATGCTTTTTAGTAAAAACACTACTGATGTGAGGACGTTATTCTTGAAAAAATGGTGTCCGACTGTCTTTCCTGTTCTTGTGTCCTCGGTTAGCAATGAAGAAATTGCTTTCCATTTCTCTTGTATCTGCAAGGTAAAATTTTATGGTTAAGTAATATAGAAAATATGAAATTCTAAAAAATTAGACAAATTTTGTTTTAAGTTAACTTCGTTGAAAAGTCAATTTTTTTGCCAAAATGTGAAATTTTTTTTTAAGTATTTTTAATATTTGGCAAGTTTCTTCAAAAACCTTTTGAATTCTGTTTTTAAGTCTTTTTTTTTAAAGTTACACAGATTTTTATATTTGCATTTATGTAAGTTTTAATTCAATTTAAATCTTTAAATGCCATTTTTCCAAATTCTAATCTCTGGTAGAATTTTCTTTTAAAAAGCCTTATAAATTATAATTAAATTCATATTTTTGTTCGAATTTTATGTAATAATTTCTCAACATTTTATAGTTCTAGTACTATAAAAGAAGTAATCTATTCACTTAGACATATTCTATAGTTGCTTTAACAAATCATTTGATAAGCCTCAAAATTAAAAAAAAAAAAAGTTGTTTTTTTTAAAGAGAAATATAAAGCAAAAAGTCCTTTTTTTTCAGTTTGTTATTTTAATTTTTGTCTATAACCAATATGTTTTGGTTACATAAATCTTTTTTTATGCAAAAATTCAAAAATAAATTATTTTAGAGTGCTTTTCAAAAAATTCATCCCGAACATAGTAGCATATCTTATCAAATTTATCTTTCAACATCCAAGCTTTTATCTTAAATTTCCCTATATTAAATAAATCAAATATGTGAAATTAAATTTTATTTCTCAGCTGAGATCTATCTTTCTAGTTGAATAGATTTGTTTTATTCGCATACTTTTTGAAAGCCCGTAATTTTTAACTGGCCTATCAACATTTCATACCGCACTTGAAAATGTTTAATCCAATGAATTCGTTTCAACATATTCTATACTCATATACTATATACAACTAGACTATAAAAAATATTACTCATATGCAACTAGTCTTATATACTATGCATACCAAATTCTTTTACGTATCGTGTCTGGAACCCGATATCTTCCATTAACCCTTTAACCTACGACTTTATTTTCTAATTAGATGGTATTTTATTTGGGATATTAAATGATTTTTACCTTTTAAATTACTTAATGTTTACACTTAATTTCAGATTTAAAATTAAAAAATTCAATAATTCGATGCGCAAGTCAGATTCATTATTGTATGCTAAGGGGTTAAAGAAACTGGAATTAAGCTATCTTATTATACTTATTTTCCTAAACAATAACTGAATGGGAATATGTTTATAAACATCAATACAAAATTAACAATCATTTTTTTTTCAAATTTAAATGTAATTAGAATAAAAATGATAATAATAGAAAACAAAATTTTAACAAACACCTTTTTTAGATTTTCGGAAGCGCAAAATTAAAATATCCAAATTTTGCATAAACAAATAAATAAAATACCGACTTTAGTTATTGTTTGTTATTTTTTTAATATAATTACAGTCGTTACTTCTGATACTTATAAAATCATAACCGTTTACTTAATATGACCAATGTACTTGATGTAAAAACAGATTATCAATTTCTTTGCAAAAAATATTTTCTAATTTAAGTAAATTCAACATATAAAACTTGGAAGTCAAAATGGATGCATTGAAAACAATAATAATCACCTAGTTGAAATCATAATATGGTAATCCAATTAAATCCCGTGTTATCCTATGACTATATCTTTGTTTTACAATTCAAAAATGATTGACTGTCCAGTCCAAACAATGAGCAATTTTACCGAATCAGCTTCGCATTTAAATTTTAACTTATAACAAAGAACGTCCTCGACAACCTTTTGCTCTCTAAACCCCTTCAGACCTTGCAGCCGGGCATCGCCAGATACTTAAACAAAAAGAACATGCTACTTAAAAAAAAGTAAATACGCAGCAAGCGTTTATCTCTGTTTTCTTGTGCTTAAGGTATTAGGGATATCTATTACAGGATAAGGAAGGTAGGTTTTCTATCTATCTGTGGAGTGACCTGAAGTACTGGTAAGAAACACCAAGCATTATCCGACACCAAATGTTTATTTCTCAAAGTTTGGAGGTCGGAAAAAAAAATTCACGTACCTTCGTTCAATAGAACCGATTTGTCTCCGATATATTCTTTTTTTTTTATTGATAAATTTATTTCAAAGATTATTTTTTATCATAGAACTTTGAATCATTTAGATATTTATGATTTAACAGTAAAAGTTTATACCCTCGAAGAATGTTGCCAAATAAAAAAAATCCAAATTCTTATTTAAAATTAAAATTCTTAATTTATAATATTCTTTTTATAATTGTTAACTCCGAGATTGTATCAGTCTTTCTGATATCTTCTTTATTTATTTTTTAAAAATAAACATTTGGGAATTTAGATATTTGTACAAGAAAATTTAAATGAATAATTCTTTAAAATACAAATTAAATACAATTAGATATTTATCGAAAATGAAAAATTTTTGAAAATTTTAATGTATAAAAACCTCAATATATAAAGATTTCAATATATTAAAACCATTATAACAAATTTTTCATTATATTTAACAAAAACTACTATACTTAGTGAATTATTTAGAATTAAAGAAAAAGTATAAAATTATTAAATAAATTGATTTTTAAGAAATATGCAAATAACAACAGTTTTTAAAATTGTTGATAACATATTTGTTTTAATTTCATACCATCTTGTCAAATCACCCTTTTCCTCGTACACTTCTCTGCTTTTATTAAACAAAACGTTTTTCACAGATAAAAATTTCTATTTAGAAACCACTCTTACAATTAACTTTCCTTGACTTGAAAAAGGGATCGCCTTAAATTGAAAAACGAATTCTCCTATATTACTACATAGTTTTTCCGTTTTATGCAACGGCGAAGTGAAATTTAAACACTGAAAAAGTTAAACAAAACTAATAATAAAAAAATCTTAAAGAAATGGAGAAAGAGAAAATTCCAGAATAAATAAATTTTTCAATTTTTGGACGAACTCTTTTTCAAGTCACGGAAAGTTGATCACAAATATCTCCACCAATTTTACAGTTAATTCAATAAAACTTTTTACTATATTTTTATTATGGTTACATTTTTCTAATTGCACTTTTTACTCGATATCTCTTACTTTCTTTTGTTAGTTATTTTTTGTAACTTCCTTATTTCGTAGCTAGGGACGCTGTAGCCTTCTCAATGAATTCAGCTCAGATAAATGTTACTTCTCTGGATATATGACAGACCGTTTTGAATTTAAAGGAACTGAAAGGACTTTACCCACCTAATGTTAAAAAAATAAAATAAAAAATATGTATATGGGGGAGGGGGAGGATAAGTTAAGAATAGTTCTAAGATTTTACGTAAATTTCACTCAATGAAATAGACCCTGGGTACTATCAAGGGTCAAAAATAAACTTGAAATAATGCATATTAGAATATATTTTTCCAATAAATTTTAGAATATTTTTTCCATAGAAATCATAGAATATTTTTTTCCACGATAATTTTTCTTAGCTTCATAAGAAAAATTATCTTCGCCGGCGATTTTCACATGGGGACAGATGTGACATCTTCGCAGAAAAGGCGGGAACCGTCCACGAAGAGTTAAACCAGTTATGGAAAATATTAAAGGAAATACAATCAAGAGACCTGAAATGAATATTAATTATATTTTGTTGATATATTATAATTTTTTTCTCAAGCAAATTCTGTTTAACTGAATCCGTAACTAACAAAAATTAAGAACTTTACCAACTGAAACAAATGCTAGAATCAGAATAATTCTTCGAATATTGATTATAAACATTTTTTAGTATATTTGCTCATAGAGTCATATAAACAAGCAGAAGTGATTTCTGCCAATACACTCCAATAAAAGCGTTGTCCTTTTCGCCGACGTTGAATAAAATTGCCATCCTATGCTGAAGGGTTTAAGCACACAAGAGCTCAGACTTTTATTTTCTGGGTTTTTCGTGCGTTATTAAAAACATTCCATTTGTTGCTGTTATTTATGCACTTGTCATAGACTAGCCCACTGGTGAAGTCGGCGATTTAAGCCGAATTTGTGCAGTAGCTTCTGAGGGTAAAGGCCCTTGAGCACCCGAGGGCAGAAGTCTAACTTCTAACTCATATGAAGATTACACTCACACTCTCATTTGCACAACCCCCGGGGAGGGAATTCTTTCATATACCTTACAGATAGAACACAAGGTAAAGAACAACCATGCCCGAACCAGGACCAACCCGGGACGCCCAGCTGACACGAAAGACGTGCTACCCCTACGCCAGGACGCCAGCTTTTTTTTTTTGGGGGGGGGGGGGCGTCTTCGACGGAATCGGGGCTCGAACCTGAAGCACTCCGGTTCCGAAGCCGGGACCTTACCACCAGGCCACCGCGGTCCCACATTTCATTTGGCGAACAATAGTCACAAAAAATTCTATTAACGTGCAAACTTTGGCGATGTTTTCGGCGATCGATAGCATAGATGCAATTGATATGCAAGAAAACAATATGTGTTTTAAGCGTCTTCTTTTCATGCTGATTACAGCCAAAATTTAACGCAAAGCTGCAAATGTCAACAATGCATCACAACATCGCACACCAAATTTCAATTATTTAAGTCATTACATTTTTTAATTATCTAATTTACATGTATGTAAATGCACAGACTGACAGACAGTCTACCCTTGGACAGATACTATTCAAAATCCGAGAAAAATCTAAGCTTTAAATTCTAAAGAGTTTCATTTCATTCATGCTTTAAAAGTTAACACATAAATTTCATTCATCTAGGTTTAGCGTTTTCGAGAAATCACATTTGCATATGTTTGAAAGTGCAGACAGGAAGACAAGCAACACCTTGGCGGATTTGATTCAAAATTTGAAACTGACCTAAACTTTAAATGCTAAATTTGTGTACCAAATTTTATCCATCTAGCTCTCTACATTTTGTAGTTATCGTGTTCAATAGTACTCGGACAATTAGATAGGATATTTCCAATGAATCGATTACATAAAAATTTTGATAAAATTCTACAAAAAGGTCGAATATCAAATTTCATATATCAAGTTCAAGTGCTTTTGAGCTATCGTTCACAAACAGAACGCCCATCCCAAGTTATAAAGGTTAGAGATCAATAATTGAATTCAGTTTTATGAGACAAAAGTCACCTTTGACTGTGTTTCGCTAAAGGCAAAAGCGGAGATATGAGCAAATTTTGTGGCTTCCATCAAAAACACAGTTTCCCCATTAATACTTGTTCAATAAAAAATATTGATTAACCTTCAGTTGTTGTTTTTTTCTAATTGATTTTATTACATTTCGGTTTATTCTTTATTTATTTGGTAGATATCGTATGCAAATTTTCTATATTATAAATGTTCTCATTTCACAAGATTTCTAGAAATTTCTGCAGATCAATGCTTTTATTACCTAGAATTCCACCAATCCTTCATTCAATACACCTTTTCCCATATTAACTTATGAAAACTGTCAAATTGATTGATGAGGAATATGTTATAGCGAGGATGAAAATATCGACCATGTTCATGACTATCCAATTCAAAGAAGATGGAAATAGTGCAGGTGTGAAAATTTCATTTCCCCATATATCTCTTAGAATCGAAAATAGAAAAATAATTCAAATTAAGAATATTATTGTTATTTTATTATAGTACTAGCCGCCTTTGGCGCCAGCCGGTTCGCCAATCTTAATGCTCGTTAAAATTTTAATAATGAAATATTTTATGTAATTCCTACTTTAATAGCTTCTTCATTAAAATATTTTAAAACCTCAATTCATTCATAATATTATAAAGGACTTCAGTCATAATGTAATCTGTATATCTCTCATTTTCTGTTAGCTCCCGTAAAATTTATGCTTTAAATTAAAGTGTAAATGATTAATCTGCAATTAATAAAATAATATTTTTTTACTGAAACAAAGCATTTTTTTTTATATAATATGATTACTGAAAACAGAGTCACTGAGCATTTAAACCTTATGGGCATTAAAGAATATCTTTCTTAATTTATGTAATATCTCAAGAATTTGTCAACAAAATTTTTTCAGACTCTTCAAGAGCAGATCTATTAATTAACAATGTTTAATTTTAAATGCATCAAAAACTAAGAAAATAAACAGAATCGTTTAAAATCGTTCAGTAAAATAATCGGTCGAAAACAGGTAAAAAAAATTACTTAGAAAACGATGAACTTAAACTGAAATAAATACAATTTAATTACAAACGCATACAACTAACCTAAAAATAATTCAAATACAGTCCACTTCCGTTGAAAATAGATGTAAACATTCAGAACACAATGCGCATGCGTGAATTTTCAACGCCAGTTACGGTAACGCAAATGTGTGAATTTTTCTACGTCAGTTGGGGTAACGCTATGCAGATTAGAAATTTTTAATTTCCTTTATTCTATTTTATTTTAATTCAAAAGTACTTTAGAATGAATCTGAAAGATCGATTCATTAACAACGTTTAATTTTAAATGCCTCTAACATACAGAAAATAAACAGAATCGTTTGAAATAATCAGCCGAAAAATGTTAAGCCTAAGCCTCATTAGCGTGGGGAAAAAATGCTGAAGCCTTACTCATTTGGCGGTGGGGAAATGAAGTTTTTTTTGGCGGGAAAGTTAGTTTTTAATTAATAATTAAAATTTCAAAAAAAAATGACCCCAGGTGCACATTCCCGACCTCCAAGGTATACACGTATCAAATTTGGTAGCTGTAGGTCAAATGGTCTTTTCTGTAGAGCGCCAACAGGCATACATTGAGCTTAATATAAGTAAAGATACTAGCAATACTAAGTAACTTTTGTATAGCAAAATTTTCTATAGCTGTATTTGTTTTGAAAACAGTTGTAAAGAGGAATTTTTTACTCCCAAATTTTTCTCAAATTGTTGGATAGCTTTCATTCGTTCTCCGTCTTTTTCTCTTTCCTAAACTACGGAAAATGGAATTTGAATTTTTTTGGTACAAGAACCAAAATTGACTATGCTGCGCCAAGACAAGTGGCATATATATATTCCCATGAGATTTATTATTAAAGAAAACAGTATTTTCTCAAAGCTAAAATACAGAAATAGTTTTTATGCTTGTAAAAGCAAAATAAAATAATTTTAAAACTGGATTAAGATCTTAAAATTCTAATTCCAATTATGAAAAAAAAAACTATTGGAAAATGTTTTGCTAAATACTGAATTAGAGGAGAAAACGGCTGAAGAAGTGCTTATAAGTCTAGACAGCGAAATCTATTTTAGCCTCCCAGCTTGTCGTCAGCAATTTTTTGCCATTTATGTTTAAAAAATAGTTAATGAGGAATATAGACTTTAGGTGTTTTTTTAAAAAGCTGCACTAATTTTCTTGGTTTTTTTTTATTAATAAACATCTTAACTTATAATTCCATCTTTTGTTAACTGTCTGCTTATTAAAATCTTATCGAGAACTTGATACAAGATGGAAAAGGTTATTTTTTATGCCATATTTCGAGCTGATCGATACACGCAATACCAAACGATATACCAAACGATTATTTTCGAAATAAATGTTTTAAAAATATCTGCAAAAAGTTAAAACTTATTTGCATCTTATCATTTTTATCATAAATGTAATTAGATTCAGTTAAGCTATTTTCTTTAATTTTAAAGTTCCCTTTACGATTTAATTACAGATTTATGAAACTTTGTTCCACTTTAATTCTAAAAAACTAAAATAAACTCTCGAAGTTTTCAATTCATTCATAAGTGATTGTCAAACAATGAATCAACTTAAAAATATATGCGAGCGAGCCATTTTAATTTTAGTTTAAGTTAATTCTTTTTTTCCGTCTTCAGTACGATATCTTACTCTTAATTATTATTAAAATATCGTTTTTCAGTATAGAATGAATAATTTAGAATAAAAATTCTTTCATCCTTATTTAATAATTCGGAAATGAAATCATTTTACGTTTTGGCAAATAGTTTAAATTTTTTCAACTAGAAAATCTTTTGAATTTTTTGAGGAAAATAAATACTTAAAATGGAAGAATTGTGATTTAAATCCGATTCGTTGCATCGATATTTTTCACTCTTAAAATGGAACGAGAAGATCGTTAATTTTAAAAAATCGAATTAAATTGATTCCTTTTTACTTTAGCACAATGGCAACAGGAATCGATCGGTAGTAGTTAATTAAAAATTAAGACTGACTGAATTCACTATCAAGAGAAAAATAATACTTTGCTATCTGCAATCAATTCAGTTTAACTCCAAGTAATAAAAGTAAGTAATTTTCTTCAAACGTGACACTTAAATTATAATTTGGCACATCAAACAATGGCAGTCATAGGATAATGAAAATGCACATAAATATTGTATAGTATTCTGGCTATAAATCATAATTCAGCAAATGTAATAATTCATCACTTTCTTAATAATTTTTTTAAGAATCCATGTTTTGACGTACCAATCAATGATATTTTTAAAATCCTTAACTATTCTCCAAAATTTACAAAAAAAAAAATAGTTTGCATCTAATATCGTATAAATGATAAAATCTAACTAAAATTAAGTATGAATGAATACTAAAAATTTTTAATCCTATGGCATGCGATGTTGTGTGACTAATAATGCCTGATTACAGAGTTTTTTTTGTTTTTGTTTTTTTTTATTAATTAATCCCAAAGGCAAAAGTCATTCAAATATGCTTACAATTCTTAGGTGCCTTTTATAAGAATTTATAAATACCTGATAAAGAATGATGAATGTTTAAATAAAATTTGTTATTGTGAATAAAATGCAGCAACAAAATAACTCTAATCGTCTTGCCTGTTCATCATACGGGCATAGAATTAAAACTCTCAAACTTCTAAACCGAAATTGAATCATCCAGATCCGCTATAATTCGATTCAAAAATTGCATATAATCCACAAACACTTTAAGTATTCTATGGATTCTTAACTTAATAAGGCAGCCCATATCCGAAATGGAAAAGAATCATCGAATTAAGTAATATAAAAAGAAAAACATTTAAAGAGTGAAGATTCATCTAATTTGCAATCTAATCCTAAATTCAGAGCCAAGACCTTAAGAATATAATCACTAGCTAACTAATTTTAAGCCATTTTGACAAACTAATGTAGACTTTAAACAATGATAAATAGTTTATTGAAATACCGAAATTATTAACATGGTCAAATGACATTATATCCAAGACAAAAAAAAATCCAAAGAAGTTATAAAAATTAGTGTAACAAATCAAAAAATGGAGATAATATTCAAGTTTATTTTGTTCTATAACTATACATTTTTCTATGCTTTATTAAAGAGATTTATTTACTACGGTTCTATATAGAGATATATTTATTATAGTTCTATAAGAGAAATATTTACTATAGTTCTATAAGAGAAATATTTACTATAGTTCTATAAGAGAAATATTTACTATAGTTCTATAAGAGAAATACTTACTGTATTTCGATATAGAGAAATATTTACTGAATTTCGATATAGAGAAATATTTACTGAATTTCGATATAGAGAAATATTTACTGTATTTTGATATAGATAAATATTTACTATAGTTCGATATCGAGATATATTTACTATAGTTCGATATCGAGATATATTTACTGTAGTTCGATATAGAGATATATTTACTGTAGTTCGATATAGAGATATATTTACTATACTTCGATATAGAGATATATTTACTATAGTCCTATATAAAGAATATATTTACTATAGTCCTATATCAAGAATATATTTACTATAGTCCTATATAAAGATATATTTACTATAGTCCTATATAAAGAATATATTTACTAGAGTCCTATATAAAGAATATATTTACTATAGCTCTATATAAAGATATATTTACTATAGTTTTGTATAGAAAACTATAGTAAATATATTATATATATATACAGTTATAGTTCGCTTTTTGAAAACTTCGTTTTCCAAAGATGATGTTATGAAATTTAGGTTTTCACTGTACAAAAGATTTATTTACAATAATTTTTTAAACTAACTATAGATATTCTACAAAATATATTCTTGTGAAATAATTTATTCGAAATAGATTCGCTGTTTTTTCTCGTAATCCTCCAACCGAAACATATTTTGAAAACTTGTTTATTGGATATGCACTTTAACGATTATTGGATATGTACTTTTAGGATACGTACCTTAACGTACTTTACTTTCTCTATTCTGATCAGAGGAATATATATACATATAATACGCGAAATGTTTCGGAGTAAATATTATATTAATAATGCATTCTGAAAATCATATAAATCACATATTTTGTAAGCTTCATTAATTAAAAAAAAAACTTTCAATGAAGAATTTTCATAGCAAAATCGTTGAATCTAAAATTACTACCTGTGATTAAAACGCCCGTACAGCCCGCAGATCCAGCATTATCGTACATTTTTGAAAGCTATGCATCTGTCATAGAACAGATGTGAACTGACACTGCCTCAACTGGTAGATTCACAGGTATTCATTGCGCATTCTTTTGTAATCAACCACTGCTTCAGCTAAAACTCAGTTGGAACGTTATCCGATTCGTAGGCGGTTATTTTTTCTTTCTCTGTTGTAGGAGTTTTGTTGACTATTGAGTTCTTGCTGTTAAATGTAAGCAATTGTTTATTTAAAAAGCATTCTGCGATAAATTTATCTCGTCACCTGTCATCCAGCATTCTATTTGGAGAGAGAAATGTTTCGAAAGTTCAAGATAAGAATTCTTAGAAATCAATCCCACCAACTAATAGTCCGTTTCCTTAGTAACCAAAAATTAAATTCAAAACAACGTCTTGATCTTTCTCATCTTGACGGAAGGACTGCCTCGCGGAATTTGTAATAAAAGATTACAAAGAAAAAAAAAGAATTTTTTTAATGGATTTTTCGAATCCAGTTTTTTTACAATTAACTTTTACTAAATTGATAATGAAAATTAAAGCAGTTATTCGTTAAAGGTCCTTATTTTCACTAAAGAAATTTCTCATAAGAAATTTTGCAATCATCTGTAATATTTAAATTAAGAATCAAGTATTTTAGCATTTTTTTTAAAGTTGATATTGAATACTAAATGTGCATTCTAAAGAATTTGAAATGAAAAAATCTTAACCCTTTGGTTGCGTATTACTTTAAAATCACTATTTAGATTCGATGTTATTTGCAAATATGTTCAAATATTTTTCAAAGAAAATGAACCGATACTATCTGTTACATGTTAATAATATAATATAATAAATCTGTAATCGTAAAAATAAACACTCTAAACTTCGAAAAACGCAGGATGCAACAGAAAATAGACTGATTGCCAACCTTCGGAAATCGCAGGATATACAGCTGGAGGGTTGATCCTTGAAGAAAAAGAAAGTATACATCCTAAAAATAACACAATTTACCCTAATAAAATTTTCCTTACATTAGGTAAATTTAAATTTTAATTCTGTCTATTTTACATACTTTACATCTTAACCCTTTAAAGGGCCATTTTTTTCTAGTAATGCTATATTGAAATAATTTCAGAATTAAGATAGTCTTAAGCAATTAATTCAATTTATCAGATAAATATAATTTTATTCATTAATTAATTTCGTTAAATAATGACTGTATAGCAAAACAGGGTGCATCATTTTGTATGAAATAAAACGGGAACATTGTATGAAACTGGAATATCTAGGGTTCTGTTCTACCGAAAACTTTTAAAGAATGAATGCCAACCGACATAACTACATACAAAGACTGATGAATTTGGTGGGAAATATATTTCTCATGTCCCTAGAAAGGGTTAAAAATTCTTTGTCATTAATCTGTGATTTTATAATGGCAGTCAATTCTTAACATTTATCGGATTTTTAGCAAATTCTTTAGTAAATATTTCCAAATTAAATCATTCAGAAAAATATCAAATAATCAATTCATTGCTTTTACTGTTTTTGGAATAATAATAATTTCATTTCTCCGAAAAATTTAAATCCATTAACTTTTAAAGCTCTTTCTAGATTTTCTATAAAATCAGGGGGAAAAAATCTCTGAATCTCTGTTTTGTTAACGATACAGACGAAAAAAAGGATGGAATTAATGCAAGACTTCTACGGCTCTTAATTTTAAATGAAGAGCAAAAATAATTTCTTCTTCAATGTGCTAAGAATCAGAAATCAATATCTCGACAGTGAGAAGAAACTCTTAAATGAAAATTTTTCATACTTTATTAAAAAGTGAATTTGTTGTTTCAGAGGTGCCATTGCTCTATTTTGGTGCAAAAATCGAGCGATTTCTCAATATGAATAATACACATATATTTTCAAATGATTGTTTTTTGTTAAATTTTTTCCCTAATCTTTATACATCAAGCTCAATGAGACATGAATTAACTTCTATACATTAGAGAAATATTTGGTATATTTGCTCATAAGATGAAAGTAAAAAGTTAAGGAGTATGCGCTTGAAAATGTTCAGCCCTTGAAAAGCCATCGCCTTAATATAGATAATGCACTTAATGCTTTAACTGTGTTATCTTGTGAAGATGATATCTAAAATAATTCTATTTGGATTTGAAACGACATGAAATATACAGAAATGAAAAAAGTCTTGGATGAGTTCGTAAATGGTGACCTATCTCCATTATCTATCAAATGGGAAGTAGAAATCTTTATTTTCCTATAACTCCTTGATGCACTTTTCCTATAACTCCTTGAAGATAATGTTGCTCATATTAAGCGAATAATAGTCTATTTCAGTTTACACATTTTGAATTACATTCTTTTTTATCTGCCCTCCCTTAGTAGTTATGAGTCGATAACTTTTCTCAAAAATGAAAACATCTTAATATGCGTTTAAATTTCGTTATTAGCTCGGTGAGGGTGTGAAAACTTCATGATACAGTCATGGCTTCTGAACTGGAGAAATACAGGTTCTGGACTCGAATCCATGAAGATTTATCATTTGCATCAGTAATATACCTGCACTAAACCTAGTAAGAAAAAAAAATAATCTACTCCTTTTCCCAGTTTGCCAAAGATATTTTTTTTTTCTTTATGTAAAATCTTTGTAGTGTGGAAAATGCTTTAATTTGTATCTAAAAAAAACTGCTGCTTTGTTTGATAGCTAAGCTGTCTCTCCATTTATCCAATAGAATCTATTATAAATCAAAGTTAATATTATTTTAGGTTTGAACATATATCTTGATTAAGGAATAGTGGATGATTTAATACAGTTAAATGATAATTTCCAATCATTTTCTGCAATCAACAACAAGTATTGAAATTTCTCTTAAAATACTCGGTTACAAATTGCGAATAATAATGGAAAAAATTCATAATGAGAACTGCCTGAACGATTAGAAGCGTCGAATGATTAAAATTGGTTATTCAACTAAGACAGCTGCAAAGCAATGCTCTGAAATGAGGCTAATAAGATTCGATTTTGTCAGTGATATGCTTATTAGATTTCGCCACTTATTTAATTATAATTCCGTTTAATGCAGCACAAGCAGGCAACCATTCTTTTTTCAAAACTTCTTCTGAAATCATATATATGATATATAAAGACAAAAATAAATAATAGGAATAAATTTCTGGTTTCGATAGTATTTCGAATCAGTCTGAGAGTTCACACCCATATACCAAGCTATCTGGGAAAAAGCACTTTATCTTTTCTTACTGCTGATTAGAATAAATTACTGGATTTATTTTTCTTTCAACACTCGGTTTTCTTTGGAAAACAGTTGGAAAAATTAAAAATTTATTCTATTTCCCTATTACTTAATCCAAACTTTATTATCTATATTATTATAATTCATAGATATAAAAATATAACAATCACTAGCATATGACCCCCAGAACGGTTATTCTCCAATTATCGTTGACGTTATGAGAAGTTTTATATTTTGTTGTGAATAAACCGATACCTTCCCCCTCCCCTCTATTAAGTGCTTAACAAAAACAGATGGTAGAAATTTATTTTTATCTCCCCCATGCCACTTTAAAACAATAGCATCGGAGCACCCATAAAAACAGTTCATTGCCTTCCCTGGATTTAGTACTTTTGCTAGTAGCATCTTAGTATTTCTAGTAATAATCCGTAAATCCACTTCTTGCGCAAAATCTTCAGAGCTTCCCAGGGAATTGACATTATAACATTTGCTTCAATTATTTGTATTTTAGAAATAATGTTATTTTCATATTAAAAGTAAAATGTAGATATGTCATTTACTAAAGAATCCTGAAATTTTTCGAATGTGAAACAAGTTTTCTTATGATAATGATTTACAAAAATCACTTGCAATTTTGTATTTTAAGTCCACTACTATGTCTTTAAGTTCTAGTGTGGAATATTTAAAATCTACTTGCCGTAATATGTTGTCAATACGGCAATATCGAGTAACTGTATTTGTAACTGCGCAAAAAAATTGTAAACATTCTCTTGGATCTTCACGTGTTCGAATATGAATTTTCTTGATTTTGCGTGTAATACTTAGATTTTTTTTTTGTGAGTAAAATAATTGACATCATGAAAGATAAACCAGTTTCACATAAAAATTTAAACACATTCCACGTAAGTAAATCATTTTTCAACTAGATCTTTGTTTCTAAAAAAATTTTTGAATAAATTTTATTCTATGATTAAATTATTTCATTACACACAATATTAAGTTAACCATTTATTGTATAAAATTTTGCAGCGATAATATGTGTGTTAACTATTTGTATTTTTTATATGCCAATTAAAAGTTTCTTATTATAAATTATATTATTTATCGTATTGACATTTTCAGTTTTTGAAATATGCGGAACGTTTGAAAAATGTGGATGTGTGTATTTATCGACAAGCCGATACATATTTATCTACTCCTGATGGTAAAAATACCTATTTATGGGAAGCCTTTGAAAAATGGAGAGATCTGGATTATTCAATAAGTTATGGTATGTAAGCTTCCTTTGACAAAAATTACTCTCTTCGCTTATTTTGCAACTATTTTTAAATATAATTTTCCAGCATTCTTAATTCTGCAACTTTTTTCCAGTTTTATAATTCCAATATTTATTATTTTTAAAAAATGTGTTTTAACAGTGTAATTCTTGCTTTGTTGATTTTTTTCAAATTCATGAATATTTGTTTCTTGTATTGTTGTTAATATGTTGATTCATGTTGTTTTTTGTAAGAATTTTTTTTAATCATAAATCTTTAGTCACATTAAATAGGCATGGAACTCTGAATATTAGCACTAAATGTAGAACAAACAATTTTTGTTTTATGTAGTTAACATAATCAGTCTAACAGTTTTTATCTGATGGATTTTATTTTATTGTACATTTTATTGAAATAAAAATATTTATATATATTTTTTGTATTGCATCTTATCAACTGCAGTATAATATAGATTTTTCTTAATAAAACTTCGATATATTAACTGTTCTTCTAGAAAAACTTTAAAAAAAAATGTAGCCCTTCCATGAATATTGTGACTGAAAAGTTTTATATATTTCTTAATACTTTAAGACATTTAATAACCTACCAGGAAATGCAAAAGAACAAATATAAATGAAATATTATAATAAAGAGGAACAAGAAACTATTCCTCCTGTTATTTCTGAGTTGATTTAATATGTTTATAATAATGTTTCAGCCTTATGAATTTTTTAAATATGGTTTTAAGTGAAAAGGAATGTGATCTTTAAAAATCGAAGAATGTGTAAACTAAATCATATCAAAGCCATAGAACCATTTAGCTGGGAGGAATGAAACTTGATTCTGAATGAAATATTAGTTCTGTACTAATTCTAATTAAATAATAAGACAAAAAAATTTTTCTTTCAGAGGAATTTCGTAAAGATATTGGAGATGAAATTGAAACATTGGAGCAACTTGTCCTCAGAAAGGTCAATCACTTTTCTGTAAATTTGATTTAATGTGAAATTAAATGCTGCATTCGAATTAAATTTATTAAAGTTTTAACCTTAATGCCACTTGTTTAGTATAATATACTACTTTTATTTTGTTTAGTATAATTTCCCGTTTATATTTTGATGATATTTTTCATGATCGTTTTATATATTCTATAGTAAGATTGCTTGCAATGCAAAATTCTTCATTTTCTTTTTTTTTTTATTAAAAATGTCAATACATAAAGAAAAATACTAATAAATTTTATGGACAAAATTATCATAATTGTTAAACTATTGTTCAGAGCACTGCTGACGAAAAAGTCTGTGAGCGTCATAATCCTAATTGTAATATGCACTTCTGAACAAGTTTCAAATGCCACAAAATTAATCGAATGTCACAAAATAAAAACAAAGAGAAAGTAGACGTTAAAATTACTTATTATTTTATCCTGTATATTTTGAAGAAATTTGGCATATAAATTAAACTTATAGTGTTTTTTTCTCCTGCAAGTATTTTATCTATTGCATTCCTATATCATTATCATCACTCGAATATTCAGATTGCAGCATTTCCATATTACATCTAACAATACATTACAGACTTTTGTTAATAATTTGAAAGCAATTATTAGCATTTCTTAGTTCATAAATACAAAAGAATATTGAGAATTAAGCATAAGAAATTACTGTTTTTCAATATGTTATATATTCTAAATTTTGTTAATTTTACAATATTAGCAAATTATTTTTTTTGTGTGTGCACTAGGAGTATATTTAAGGAATTATAAATAGAGAATTATTTCTTATTTCATTATATTTTTTCAACATAAGTAGCATTCTAAATGTTTCTTTTGAGCATTGTCTTTTCTGTATTGTGAAACATTTAAAAGATTTTGGTCATATTAAGAAAAAGGTGCATACTAAGATATTGTTAAAAGTACATAAAGAAACTCTCAGAAATAGTTCAGATTTATCTTTTTGAAATATATGTGCTAATATGTAAGACTGCCCCTTTCATAGGACAAAATTCAATTAAATTTTTGCTTTAATAGTAATAAAAAAATATAGATCTGAAAAGAGTTAGCAAAGATTATTTTACCAAGAAAAAGGAAAATACTTTTTCTAAAAGCAAAAAAAAGAAAGAAAAAATGGATCATTCTATTAAGTCCTCACAAATTTTGTTTCAAGCTTCCAAAAGCTTAATTTGATTTTTAAAATATGACTATATTTATGTTATATTTAAAATAATTATGCATATTTCTGTTTTTTTTTTTTTTTTTTTTCTTTTTTAAATTATTGCATGCAAGTTTTTTTTTTTTTTTTTTTTTTTTGTGATTATAAATGTTTATAAGTCATGGCAAGAATTGCATTATTACATTAAATTATGAAAATAAGGCTATTTATGTGGACCAAATATTAAATTTATTATTGCAATTGTGAATTTATTTGAAATAGTTGTTTAATGTATTAAAATAATGAAAATAGGTAGTAATGTTTTAAATCGTTTCAAAATGCCGAGAACTTTTTCTTCTGAAATATTAAAATAAAATTACATTTATAATATAATTAATAATCTATAAATTTGATTTTTTTTAAAGGATTCTATTGTTGAAGTTTTTCTAAAACATCTGAGGAAAGAGGAAAATTTAGCATTACCTGCTTTGCTTGAGTAAGTGAATCAGTTTTTGTGGCAATTGTTTTGATATATTTTATTAGATACCTAAAAGAAAATAAATGTTATCTTTTTAATTGGTATTGGGGATTTTGTAATTTTTGAAAAGCAAAAAAACAGGAAATGCTTTATGAAAGTAAGCAGTTTTTGTCTTGAAAGTAGATTGTTATTACAGAGAATATCAAATAGTATTTAAAACTGAATTCTGTTCAAATAACATAGTAGACTTCAAAATACATTAGAATTATTTCATCTGGTCGAATGATGCACTTTGCAGCTCTTACTGCATTATTAACCTGTTTTGCAATATAATCACGATTTCTCTTGTTGTAATATTAATACCATTATACTTAAATGCATTATACAAGAATCCATTATATAAATTTTTCACTTCTTTCGCTAAATTTTGCTGAAATCTTGAGCTCAATATTATTAATGTTTGCCAATTCCAAGAAAAACACTAATAAATTTTATAGACTAAATTATCATAATTATGAAATATGGTGCTCAGAGTACTGCTGACAAAAAGCCTGTGGGCATCATAATCCTAATTGTAACGCTTTTAGAATATACACTTCCAAACAAGTTTCGAATGCCACAAAAATGAATCGAAAGTAATCACACTAAGATGTAGGTCTTACTGTTGTTTTCTTTGAAAAAAAAAGTTCATTTTTACTGGAATTTAAAATCTAATTAGTGAAAAGTTCTGTAAGTATTACATATTCAACTTTAAAATAATATTACAACATAAATAAAGGTATCAAAGATTATAAAATTTTTGTCTTAGTAAGTTTATTTTAAATCAGATCTTTAATATCGATTTAACCATTTGTAAGCATAGCGTTTAATATATTATTTCTGTGTTAATGTGTAATTTAAGTAACCTGAAAATAATTAGTTTGATTTTCTTTTTAGACTGACAGTCGCCTTAGCCAGAGACTTACAGCATGAATTATACCCTCACTTTCCAGAATTTTTCAATGCTATTAAAATGCATTTATCTACAAAAGATACAGAACTGTTGGAGAAAATCTTCTTATGTTTGGCATTTTTATTTAAATTCTTTACTAAATACATAGTGAAAGATATTAAAAATGTTTATAAGTAAGTATAATGTTGAATGAATTGTTGTAAAACTAAATTTGCATTTTGCCCAAGTGCAAAATAATATGTCAGGCATTTAAAAAAAAAAAAAATTAGAATTATTTTTGTATTACAAAGTAAAATCCTAAATTCAAATTCATGTTTTGCATAAATATTAGTTGGCATAGGAATTATCTTTTAATTTTGTTTTTGTTATGATTATGATATGTTGATACATTTGGTGTAACTTATGAGTGGCCCTTATTCTAGCTTTTAAAGATTTGCCATAAAGCAAACATAATAAATTCAGCATGATTGTGTAAATAGTAAATGTAGAGTAATTAGTATATGAAGCATTCCATAATTTTAGTGTGAAGTCTTTATTGTTGAGCAGACAATATGCATCTTATATGATGGCTCAGTATTCTTATGTATTTTATATTTAATACTTCAATTGTTATGCTGTAAAGATAAATAATAAAGTTAGTTAAAATTAAATTAATTATTTAAAATTTTATCTAAATGCATCATATCATCATTAAAGGACTGCTTCATCTAGCATTTTCAAATTTGTAACAATGTCATTTTTTTAGTAAAAATTGTATAAAAGAAAGAAAATTTTCAAAATTTTCATTATTTTTAACTATTTATTTAATGAACGTGTGTGGATGGGTTTGTTCTATTTCTATTAAATTTTTATGTCATTTTTCTGTGTTATAAAAAATTTCATATATATATATGTAGTGATATTTCTTAATCTAATTTAAATCCTAATTAATTTCTTAATTTTTATATTATTTTGGCCCTATTAACATCAATCTAAAATGCTCTCTTATTTCCTATTATTTAATTCATTATACATGCACTCTACAAAATTGCTCACTTACACATTTTCTCACGCTCTGAGTGAAAGGATAAAAATTGTTAATGTTTAAAACATTCTTTTAAAGATACCTAAATTTCCCTTTCCTAAATTTACATGTGTCAAAGAAATCCTTAACAAAATCTCACAGTAAAACCATTGAAGGGAAAAATTTTGTTCTCTTTTGCACTATTGCAATCTAAATTGACGTCAGTTTTATCATCGCTTCTTATACATAATATGCTTCCCGTTGTGAAATAAGTCAAAGTTTTAAAATTTCAAAAGTTTCTCCTGTTTAGCCATACAACTGCCAAAGTATGTATATATATATATATGCTTCTTTTATAAATATGAAGTTTGTAATAGGTAAAACCTTTCTGTTTTTTTTTTTTTTTAATTTTAAAAACTGAAGTTATTCTATTCATAAAATGAATAGAAAAGTGTACAATATTACATCTCTTTCTTCTTATACTGTTCTCATATATAGCATTTTCCTTTTAACTATTCGTATGAAACAGCAACTTGTTGCTTCACACATAGAAATGCTTTTTTTATTGCTTTATGACTTTCAGTTCATCAAAATTATTATATTACTATGTAGCATGTGTATGTTATTATATTGATATATAGCGAAAGTACATTCTTGCAAATGAACTGAAAAGAAAAAGATACGGAACACTTAAAAAATTACAGAACATTTAGTAAATATATATATATATATATATATATACATATATATATATATATATTCATGGTAGAAAATGCCTAACCATAATTATTATATGTGGGAGTGTATAATTATAGATATTTTATTTAATATTTAATTTCAGATTTTAAGCATAATATTAATATTTATCTCCTTAATTCTAAATATTTTTTATTTTGTTTTATTTGATATGAGAAACATGCAAAAGCATATCAGTTGGATATGAGTTATGGGATATAATTTATGTTTAAGTTTCTGAATTGTATTTCTAATCATGTAAATTTTTCTTTACCTTCAACTGACAAAATTATCTTTTTTCTATTCTCTTAGATTGTTCTCTTCATTATTGGATGATACAAATAAAGAATATATTAGAATATTTGCCTGTGAAGCTTTTGCTGTGCTTATGAGAAAGGTATGTTGTGGAAATTAATATAGTGATAAAATATTTTTTTTAATTTCATGATTACTATGTTTACATATAAAAAAAAGGCTAGAATTGTAAGATATATTATCATTTGTTAAGCAAAAAAAATTATTAATGTGTCATTATGTTATGTTGAAAAAAAATATTTCCTGTGATATCTTTTAGTGTATATATAATCATTAAAAAAAAACTTTTATCTGCAGAACAATTTTCAAATTTAATGAATATTTTGTAAGTTGAATCTTGAAATATATCTTAATTCTTTAATAAAATGTTTAGTTAAAAAGTGGATATTTTTTTAGCTCTCTGGTCAAATTCTTTAGCATAATCTGTCTAATAAGCTAGCAAATTTTATATTATTTCTTTTTATGTTTTTTAAAATTACTTTTGTACTTTATTCATGTTTTAATGACCTAAGTTTATCCAAATTTTAGTTGAAGTTTGATTTAAAAGATATAATGCTGTAAAATTTCTGTAAAAGATTTCACCCAAAATAGTAAGTGCCCCAAAGACTGAATTATCAATCATAAGATTTTTATGATTATTGTGAATTTCTTCTAAAGTATATTTCTGAACTATTCTGTATTTGGAAGAGATGCACTTAACAGATAATCAGTAATCAAATAAAGCTTAATTATTTTTCAATAAAAGCTGCTAAATAATTAGAAGATTATCAAGGATTTGGGGTGTGAATGAAAGCTTTTTGTACAGCGAATAATAATAATAAATATATTGATCATTTTCTTCTAGGTTCGAGCAAGAGAAGATTTATTCACTTTTATATTTTGTGACTTGCAACAAAATCCTAAGGTATGTATATTTATAGTCCAGTCTATATAATTTTCAAATGTGGCTGCAAGTATTATGTGGAACATACTATTTTAATTGTCATATGTTTTTCAAATTTTTAACTGCTTTATCCTCTTTATACACATATATAATGTATTTTAATAGGAAAAATAATTCATGGAAATCACGTTTCTTAACACTTTAGAAAATTAAAATCTGATTCATTTTTTTATGTATTCTAAATGTTTGAAAAATTGACCATTGTACTAAATTATTTTTTGGATGCACCATTTTTTAATGGGATTATCTTTGAAGTTTTCATAACATTAAACATTTTTTCATAAACATTAGTTACTTACTGGTTTTTACACAGAGTTCCATTATATTATTAGTAGCAGAGTATTCAGACTTAGCCTTTTTTTTTTTTTCCCCTCCCTTTTATACCCTTATTGTTATTTTTTTTAACTAAATAATTTTTTTTTCTTTTTCTGACAATATTAGAGGAGAAGTCAGAATTTGCTCTCTTTTGAAAAATGCAGATTTTGTTACAATTGACTTTAATAATCGGCAATAGTTTATAGACTATGTGTCTCATTTTTTAATATGCATTTATTATTGATAAAAATCAATTTGTTGTGTATTAATTAAATATCAAAAAATGGATAAAATTGCCTTTTAAAAGATTATAAATGATTATGAATAAAGGATTATAATTATAGTTATCTTTTATTATATATATTAAAGTATATAATATTTTCATTGACTTGTAGTGCTTTTTTTCCTTGCATTTGTAAACATATTTATAGTATGTAAAATATATTGTTTTCTTTGTGCTTTGTTTTAGCAAACTTATGGAGTTGGACAGCTATTTTTTGAGACTGTTAAAGGTGTTAAAGAACAGTTTCATTACTGCATTGAACCTGTATGTATTTCATTAAACAATTTCACTTTTTTATTTCAATTAAATTTATAAACCTTTTCCTAGTTTTGAAGGAATTAGATAATAAGTACATATTTTAATTATTTTTTTAAAAATATATATGCAGCTGTATATATTTTTAAAAGTTATTTATAAATATTCAAATAAAATATATTGCTATACTTGTCAGTAATTTTATTTTTTTTAATATGACTAAAGGTTTTGTTTTTTTTTTTTGAGTTTTTATCTATTTTTAATCATCTGAGTAAGTGCTAGGCTCTATAAATCATAATCATCTGAGGTTTGAAGATTTTTTTTTTTTTTGTAAAACTAATGTTACTTATCCCTACTACTGTCATAATGTGATATTCCTGATGTGACACCTTATAATGTGTTCTTGATTAATTTCATATTATATTTACCATTCATTTCAAATGTCCAAATAAGCTATGCAATAAATTTGTTATGTATATAATAATTGCATGAATGTTTAGATCTATGGTTAGATAAAGATAAATTTATTGTAAATTCTTTTATAAACTAGGAACCTTACTTTTATCAATATTTTCTAGTGTCACTAGTCAGATACATTTTTCCAACTGTAAGCTAAATATGAATTGGAAAATATTTTAATCCATAGATATATAGAGGTATAATAATTTTGCAGATTCATGGTCAAAAAGAAGAAATTTTTGGAATTAACTTCAAAGTGAAAAAGATCAATAATAAAGTGACAAATCCATTCACATCAAGACGAAAAATTTTCCATTCAGTGATTTTACTATGAGATTCTGATAGGGATTTCTTTGACACATGCTGACTTAGAAAGGGATTCTTGGGTATCTTTGAATGAAATGCATAGATGTCCCTTGGAGCATGAGAAAATGCAATAGCCATGAATTTTCTAGAGCATGTGTTAGAAAAATTTAAATTAGGATTTGGATCAGGTAATGAGAGAGCATTTTGGAATAAAGTAATATGGAGTAATTTAAGATAAAAATTAGGAAATCAATTCAGATTTAAATTTGATTAAATTTATCATTTCATACACTTATATATACACACACCAGCCTCTGACTTTTATGCTGAAATGTTCTACGAGGAATTTGCCACCATTTTTTTACTTAAAAGAATTATGCAATGTCTTACATTTAAAATCCAATCTAATTCAAGTTTGAAATTTACTGCCACTTTCAATTCAATATCTTCACTAAAAAATGAGAAGGTATAAATTTTGTTTGGAAAAATAATAATAATTTTGTTAATTTTATTTTGATGTTTGGAAAATGTTATGTAATATTTTAATTTCTATCAATAATTCAATATAATTTCATATTTTCTGTTATAAATTAAGTTTTACTGTAAGATTTTCATTATCACAAAAAGTGTTTTCCCGATTGGTCTATCCATGTCCAGGTGTTTGATAATAATTTTAATTGAAGGAATACACTCTTTTATATTATTTAAATTATATACAGTAATTTTTTGTATTTTCCAGCATAATTTAGGGGTAATTTTGGATTTTTTAAATGTATTATTTTATTTACAGGTTTTCAAACTGCTTTTGAGATTTTTAGGTAAAGAAATTCTTTCTGCAGATTTGATCGAAGAATCTCTTCATCAGATGTTAATTTCAATGGCAAAACACACAGTTCAAAATCATTGTGTTCAAGTGCAAGAAATATTTTCGGTATTAAATTTTATACATATAACTTTTTATTCAATTTTTAGAGCATAATTTTTCTTATTCAGCAATAGATTTAAAATTTGTATTTTTTCTCAATTTTTTTATGTATATTTCTTTTAGGCTGTCATTAATGAACTAATTGTTGATATTCAAGAGACAGATATTGCAAATGATGATAAAATTAGACATCTAAACCGTGTACTTCACCTTCTTTGTTTCTGGATAAGATTCAAAAATGGAAAGCTGATAACATCTGAAAATGGATTAATCAATGTAAGTTGCAATATCAGTATCTTCATTTATGTTAAGGAATTTGTGCAAAATTAGATTTTTTTTTTTTTCTTATTGAGAATAAGAATAGTTTTTTTTTTTTCTTTCTTTTGAATATTAGTAGATAAATAAATGTTCATTAATGAAGTAAAATTTTTGTTATTACCTTCTTTTGTTATTATCTTCTTTTGTTATTGTTATTTCTGTAAAATTTTTGTTCCTTCTTTTAGGTTATACTAAATCTCTCGGGACTTAAAAATTTACCAGAGTATTGCTTAATATCAGTTGTGGAAGTAATATCATCTGTTATGTTGAATTGTTGCGTAAATTTACCAATTGAAAAACTGAAAGTCATAATATCTCAGGTAAATAAAAAAAGAAATATTTTTTAAAAAAAATATGGACATAGATATTTTAGTTAGAAAATTCATGAGAATTTAATACATTTTTATTTCTGTTTTTTAGATATGTTCACATTCAGATGAAAGTGCAGTCTTGTTCACAAGGAGCACCCTGAAATATGGAATGTTTGAAAAGGTATTTATAATTTAATGCAGCCAGAAAGCCTGCATGCATACAATTATTAATAAGTCCTGTAAGATTGTTGAAATTGAGCTGTTTGCACAAGTGTTCAGTATAAATTGACTTTTAAATTGTTTTTAGGATATTTTACCCGTTTTCTTATCAATCTGCTTAAAAATGATTCAAAGTAAAGATGACGTGAAACGAAATAAAGTGTTGGAAATATTATCAGAAGCAATAATGACTTTAAAGCCATTTACTGAAAGTGAAGATGATGTAAAATCATTTTCAAAATTATACTTGCATATAAACTCTTCAGAAAGGTAAATTGTTCTCTTCCCATATATTATGCCACTTTTATGTACTTTCAAATGTGCTTTATATTAACTTCTATTTTTATTATTTTAATGAGAAAATGTATTTTAAAATCAAATAATTTTGAATAAATTGTATTCTGATTTAAAAGACATATATAATGTTTCATAAGAATGTAAAATACTTTCCTTAATTAAAGTATGTTTTGTCATTGAATCTTATATTAAATTGTTTGTTGTTAAATTTTATACTGTCTGTCTTTTTTTTTTTTTTTTTTTTTAAAGCACTGTATAATTTTGTGTTGTCAGATTTTATGGAACCTTACTAAGCTCTATAAAACTAACCAAAATTTATTAATTATATATATAAATAATAACCTTAATTATTTTTTCAAACATTGTTTGTATTTATATATCACTGCAGAATGTATTTGATACCATGCTATTTGTACTTTAACTAATGCAATTTTTCTTTCAGTTCTTCTAAAAAAGATGAACAATCAGCTTCTTATAGTGTTTTTGAAAATTTTTTGATGGAATACCTTCAATATAGTGATACGGGAAGTAATCTTATGAAAACTAAGTCAGCACTTATTTGCTTACCACATCTTAGGTAATACTTTATTCAATTGCTTGATTCTGGTTTTTGTAAGGAATTTTTAAACTTGTTTTTTGGTTACTTATCATTTTATTTTTCCCCTTGTGTATGTTATTAATATGAACACATTAGTATTGAATTTGGATAGTAAATTGAATTAAACAAAGTTTTTCATTATTTTTCAATTTTTCTTACTCCTGGTTAATAATGAAAAAGTTTCTCAAATTCATATGTGAAAGCTTGAGTTACTGTAATTGTTAAATTGTTATTTTTTTATTAACACTAAATTTTAATTTGTAAGGAGGCACTTTTATAATTTTTGAAATTTTATGAAAATCATTTTGTATATCATCAGTGCAATTTTCAATGAATATAATTTTTTAAAAATAAATTGTAACATAGAAAAATACATTTTTTATTTCATTTGATTTGTATTTACCATTTAAAAGAAAATAATTTCTGATTTTTCCTATGAAACTATATTATACCTTCTCTAATTAACTATATTTTATCTTCTCAACTTTCAATGCATTACTGGTAAACAGACTTTCTCTTTAAACTATCTTGTGATTTTCATACAGGGACTGGATTTTAATCTGTTGGCTCACAGTTAGAAGTTTTTATTTAATGAAGCTCTTGATTTGGTTGATGTTTTCTAAAGCATCATGTCTTTTTCATAACATAGCTTAGAAAAAATTATTAATAAAGAGCAAAGGATTCATTTGAAAAATATTTCATTTATTTTGCTATTTGGTGTTTAAATATCTTTTCTCAGAAGAAAGCCATTGCCGAGTGACATAGTGAGAGTAGTACATGCCCAGGATATAATATATAACTGTTTCATTATCTGTCATAATCAGTAGCTTAGTAAACAAAAAATGACCATGACATTAATGCTTTTTTTATGATATTTCATTTTATAAATAATGTGAATGCATTGTTTCTACGGCATACCATGAGGTTGGCAACTTGAGGAATGGCTTTGCCATCAAGTACTTAAATTAAACTTTGTTATTGTGATTTGCAATTTGGTTCAATTCAAAAAGTTTTCATTGCATTAAATTTTTCTCATGCCTAAGTAATAATAAAAGACATCTCAAATTCACATGCTAACCCTAGAATGTTTATAGAAAATCATATATTAATCATGCAGTTTAAAATATATTATTATACAGAACAATTTAAATATAATTAAAAATTGCTTGCATCAAATTTTGTGAGTAGTTCAGTCCCTGCAAAAAGTGGCTTACAAGCTATATAAATCGAATAACATGGTAAACACAGGGTAATTTTAAATTTTTTAATATTTCTTCTCATCGCTGTGTCAAATTTTATTAATTTTTAAAAATTAAGATTTTTTTTAATTTAGTAATTTTTTAAAGCTATAGGTAGTTTTTTAGAAGGGTAATCAATCGTCTTATTATTTTATTTCATTTGAGTATTATAGCATCCTCTCCATGAAAAGAATAGTACACTCATTCAAGACTTTACAAATATAGCATTCATTATGTTTCATAATGCTTAAATGAACTATTATTTTTAAAAAATATCAAATATACTTTTTATTTTTTTTTAATTGTAGTATGTATTTTATGTGATATATATCATAATATATATAGTTTTTTAAAATTTTAATTAAATGATGTTGCAGGTTTTTGAAAAAAGATAATATATGCCATGTAATTGAAGAACTTTCTCAAAAAATTCATCAGACATTATTGGCAGTTGAAATTGCAAATAGTGAGAAGTCAAGAGAGCTTAGATCTGTTCTTTACCAAGCTTATTTTGCATATTTAGTTATTACAGTCTCTGACAAAAGAAATGATACTATTTTCAACACAAGATTTTTCATGGGTTTATTAATGTAAGTAAATTATATATTTTTTTCACAGTATTACACATGTTACTATTAATTTCTTTAGGTAAAAAAATGCTTTATAGGTTATTTTCAGTGTAAAAATAAAAACTTTTTGATATAATTGTGTCTTGTACACATTTTTTTTATGTAATTGTTTTTTAAAGTCTTTGTTTAAATAAAATGTTTTGTTTCTGTTTTATTAAAACCTTATTTAAGACCACATAATTATTTTTACATTTGTAACAAAATATAGCTTCTATTACTTTTTAGCAGAAAAAAAATACAATTTATTTTGAATTTCAATATTTTTTTCTCATTCCTAGGAAATTTCCTGGTTGTGTAAATATTCTACGAATGGTGGACTATTATATAAGTAATTTAACTAAAGCACCAGTTATTGAAGATTTGCCAGAACTAATTTCAACTATTATACCAAACTTGGCTTCACCATTCCATTTGGTAATTATTATTTTAGGAATTGTCATTTTTGAAAAGTATTAATTTTTATTAGTTTTTTTTTCTTGTATGAATGAGAATGAAAAAAAAATTCCATATAACAGTTTGTGTTTTCACTGACCATTCTCTAGTTATATTTCCATAAAAACATTCTATATAACCCTTTACTTAAAGTTGCATAAACTTTTCCTGTGTTCCTAAAATTAAATTTCTTTTTTGCAGGTCCGCCTCTTAACATTAAGAATTTTGAAATCATTCGATTTACAAGAGCAGCAAAGCAAAACTAAGGTAATCTTCTAAAAGTTTTTATTCATTTTTTTTTTTTTTTTTTCATGTTGGAAAAATGTATTTTTGCCCTGAACATGTTTAATTATTTTGATATTAATTGCTTCAAATCTACAAAATTAGTTTGTAAAGTTTAAAAAAGAGAAGGAAGGAGAAAGATTTTTGTATTTATTTAAAACTTTGAAATCTTATTTTCTTCAGGAATTTTAGGAAAATAATAAATATAAGGTATGTATTTTTCATAACTCAACATAAGAAATAAAAAAAAATCAGTTCAGTTACATAAAGGTTTTGTTTTATTTTAAAGTATTTCAGCTGTTTTGTTGCAGAAAATTAATTAGTTGTTTTTTTAATAGGTTTCATCTGTGTTTTCTATATGCTTTGAAGCTGAGAATATTTCCTTGGATGTGCAAACTTATCGTGAGAAATTAAAATGGTTGAGAAAATTAGAATATGAGTTCATAGAGAAAGATCTGCCTCCTTCTTATGCTGAGCCAATAACTAAAGTAAGTGAAATGAAGAAATACTGTCTGTCAAATAATAGCCAGTCTTCCTTTTAGTTTAATTCTGTCTCATATTTAAATTTTTGTTACTTTGTGTTTTTTTTAGTAGTTTTTATTCAGCATTTCATTTACTAATATATTGTATAATTTATAATTAAGACCTGAGAACCAAAAGTTACTATATCTTTAGTTACTATTAATAATTTTTGTAGGATATGTTATTTGTCTATTGTATTAATTGATGTTGTTAATTGAATATATAAATTCATGATGCTTATAATTTTTAATACTTATCAACCTATACAAAAGATGAATAAGTTGCTTTCTATGTTTGATTTGTCTGCAGAGTTTATGAAAAAAGATTTATGTGCATATAAAAAAGAATTATTGAAATGTGATTCACTATAAAACCTAAACATCTGTTGAATAATATCTTTTTTTATTTTACCACATGATGTTGCTGTAGTAATTTTAGCAGGGACTTTTAATCATTTTATGTACTTTTGTTCAGTTCCAAGTATGTTCATTTAATGTTTAAATTTGAATTAAAATTCTAATTAAACATGCCAAAAAAAATCTCGATTAATACATAAAAAACAATGGCTCACTCTCTAGTCAGGTCCACAGGCAATGTTATAGCCACAACAGAAAAAAGCATTTTGTATGTTTCATGCATTATGAATTCCAAAAGTCAAGGCTTGGTTAACATTGAAAAATTTTAACCACCACTGAAATAGCAATTTTTATTGAACTCCAAAATTATATTAAATAATGATAATCATATTTTATGCTTTAATTCAGTTGTTGCACTTCAATTGATGATAAAACAATTGCATACTTATTAAATACTTGGGAAATATAGAAAAATATATATATACTTCATAATTGAAAGTAAGATTTCAAACAAAAAAATTGTATGGTAATAGATTAGCTGACAATATTAAAATAATATAAACTTAGAAATTTTTTTATTTATTTAATTTTAAGACATAAAAACAGATAATTTTTTAAATATTTTTCCATATATATTCTCATTAAATAATTTTAATTTTTGTATAATTGTAAAATCTAGAAAATCTTTTTTTCTTTTGCAAACACCTTTTTTTGAAACATTAGCAGAAGAAAAATTCTCTCTTTTGTCTTACTGTGCTGTTTTATGTATATTGCATGAAACTAAATTTTTACAATGATTATTATTGTTCAAGATGATATATTATGCTTGTTTGTTTGTTGTAATTATCTTTTTTGTATTGTGATATTTTAATTTTCAATGTTTTAGGTTTGATATGTAATTTAAAGAACATTTTGTTCATCCTTCAGACTTTTACATTTATAGCTTTTACCAAGTCAAATTATTACTAGCATTATGTAATTTATCTGCCATCTCTTCCTAAGTTTGGACACATTAAGGTAGAATTGAGTTTTATCTTGCCTATAAAGAGAAATACTTCTTTTAAATGAATTTTCAATTTCAAAATAATAATAATAATAAATAAAAGTAAAGTTGAAAGAATTCAACAAATACTAAAAGGAGAATAGACCAAAGGTTGCAAGAAATGAGACTTGAGGCAAATTCTAAATGGAATCTAATTTTTGTGTGTTGATTGTTACACGATAAAATATGTGTGCATATGAACCAGAATTTTGGCTATATTTGTGAATTGAAAGTATTTTGTGTGTTGGACCAATGTTAATTATTTACTGTTCAGCAACAGATTCTAAAACCCTCTGCGCTTTTGCACATGTGATAGGATGGGTATAATCCATCAAAATAGGAGTGAAAGGAAAGATGAAAGGAGGTGATGTTTACATTTACTAGTATCTAATAGGAAAAATCTGTCGAAGGGAATACCGGAAATGCACTTATCGTTCCGCGTCTCACCCCTTAATGAGATGGAATCGTCGTCTCAAAATCTGTTGACAAACAATATTCAATATGCATGCAAAAAAATGGGCTAGGGAGTCAGGCATGCATTGAAATATCACAAAAGTAAATTTTCTCTTCTTCTGGAACCATCTGGACTTTTCAAAAGTGTTAATAGACATGATTTGAAATGTTAATAAGAAGAGATTTAAAGGAGTTTGTTGTAAAAAGTTAGTGACAGTATTTGTAGAAAAAGATAAAGGGGGGGGCGGACATGTGAAAAATTTGGATTTTGAACTGCACTTATTATCGTGTAGGTATTTATACATGACACTATGTCTGAAATCCATTAAAATGTAATAGTTTTTTATTATACTTTGAAGTATTTTGTATTAAAAGGGTCCAATAGCAGGCAGCATTGAGAGCAATGAATAAAAGAAAATTTCCCTTCTGCTAGAATGTGAATTCAATTCTGAAATGGATTAGGTTATATTTGCATTATAAATGCATTTCATAAATAACATATTGCAGGTTATACTTTTACTGTTAGATTCATTGTTTTTAAACAACATGAATATTTTGTACATTAAACCTTTTTATATGTTTTTAAAACTAAATTATCTTACAGGCAGCCATTCACTATCTTCTTGGTATGTTATATGTAAATTTCAAGTTATTATGGGATCCATCAATAAATATCTTACAAACATATGCAAATGCATTACCTCAGCTTTTTTGGGATATATTTTATCCCCATTTGGAAAAATCGTTTGAGCAGTGTGGTAAGTGCTTCAAATTATTCCCTTTCATAAATATAAATTTTTTTAACCATATACATAAATGTTTGTCTTAGTTTATATGTTTATTCTTTTTCTGCGAGATAAAAACTGCATTTCTTGTTACTTTTATGACTTATTTAAATGGTGTTATAAAAATTAACAATTATAATTAAGCACTGATTTTTGAATTAAAGTATCAAATGAGCAATACTTCATAAAATGAAAAATGTAAAAAAAGTGCCTTGATAATTCTGTTAGAGTGTGTAAAAAGATTTCTAGAGTAATTTTTTTTTTTTTTAATAATAATGTGAACTATTTATTAGGATTTTCCAACATTTTTGCCTTCAGCTTCCATTTAGCAATGTTAATCTTCAATTTTTTGATGAATTATTGCATTTTTACTTAGAACAACAAACTATTTTTTAGATTAAATAGATTCCCTCCTCCCAGGCTCTACCAAATTACCTCATGACAACATTACGATTATGCTGATATATTCAAAGTTCTTGAAAATAATTCTATTTAATTGCATCCTTTTTGGAGATCACTTCCTTCCTGATGGTTTTGATTTGTCAAACTGAAGTATTGTGATGCCTTTTTATATGTAAATTTTGGTTATATTTATCCACATAATTAGAGAATTATTTCAGTTATATTTTTATTGGAATGAAATTATAATTTTGTCTTGACTTAGAATGAAAATTGTGTATGGTGTCAAATAAATATACATTTATCTATACAAAACATAATAAATATATAAATATGAAGAATTCGGTCAATATATCTATTTAATAATTTATTATTTATTTCTTCTTTTTTGTCCATAGAATATTTCTGACTTTTTTGTATGCATATTTTTATGTATGTATTCATTAAATATGCCATGGAAGTTTACTATAATTTTTAATACTATACCATATTTGTATAATTATAAATTATGGTGTGTGTTTTTTTAACTTTCAAAATAATTTTTATGATACTATTAATAGAAATTGTATAGATGGTTAGATTTGTTGATTTTCAATGTGCTGAATATTTTTTCAGTGAGATTTAATTCAGGGGAAGATGTTTACCCAGTTTCTGAATCATCTTCCAATGAGAAAGTGGATATTTTCAATCATCATGCTTTGCTTTGGAAAGCAATGGAGGGTTTCCTTGATCTTGTGGAACGGAAAAATAAAGTACTTGTTCCAATGCTCTTACAATTCATGGTGTAAGTTTATATTATTTTATTAATTAAATAATTTAAATTATAAATGAAAGTGAATTTACTAAAATTAAATATTTTTTACTATAAGTTTTCTAATTATTAAGGATTTTTTATATATTTATAAATTCTTGGTATACATTTATTTTTTATTTATTTATTAGGAATGCATTTTATTTTATGCTCACATCCACTTTAATGTATCTAATTAGTTTTTCAGATATAAAGAGCTAAATTAAGTATATACTTACTTTTTTATTTTAAATGCAATCTTTTAATTATATGTCTAGTTTGATTGGATTATGATTTATTTGTCTGTATCATAATCATAAACATTTCCTTTTAAAAAAAATTAAATAATATACCATTTTTTTACAATAAGTGAAATGCATTTTAAAAATATTATTAAAGTATTTAATTATACACAATTCAATATTACATATTTATATTAACTGTATTTTTACTTTTTAAAAAAAGTTTGAATGGTTTGTGAATTAATGAAATGATTTAATTTTTTTTCCTTGAATGTAAAAAAATTTTATTCAAAAACTTAAATAGTTGCTTTTTTCTGCTTTTTAATTTTAATTATAATGTAAATTTGAAATTTATAAATTCTTCTCATTCCCTCTCTTCCTTGCTCACATTTGTGGTGTCGTATGCAAAATAGTGTGTGTTTGATATATATATGTAAAATAAGAATTATTTTAGAGAAATTAAATATTAATTTTTCCTTTGAATTTATGATTTCATTTTTAATATTTATTTACAATTTTCTGTACCTTTTAGTAATCTTGTTGAGCCTCCTGAACCTTTTAAAGAAGAAGACTCTGAACTGATTGATGACAATGTTGAAACAGATTTGTCACAATTAGAAGAGAAAGATGACTCAATAAATGAAGATTCAGATAATGAGTCTGAGGCTGACCAAAAACTAGATCGTCCAAAAATACTAAAATCTAAAAAGAAAAAGCCTGGTGTTAGGAAGTTTCAAATATCTAAGTAAGGCATTGAGTTTGCACGTATTATTTGAATTTATTTATGTTAGTTAATTATAAAATTTTTGATTAGTTTAAACTGTGATTAAAATTTCTACACAATTTATTTAGTTACAATCTCAGCTCTCCATTATTAAATAGTTAAAAACTTTAGAGCTTAATATTTATTAAGGTGAAAGAAATTCTATTGTATTCTTTAAAAATTATCACACAGTACGATAGGTGCTGTGAATAAAGGGCAATGTAAACTCCATTTGTAATTTCAATATTAGTTTACTTTGAAATAAAATAATATATTTTTTTTTAATTTACAAAATGAAGGTTTTCAAATATTAAAAATTAGCAAATAATTGCTTCTGTATGTTGATTTTGTAAATTAGTTTAAACCTTTCATGAAATGGTCATAATTCTAAATTATGTTTAGTTGTATGTATTTTGAAAACAACTACTTGTCTGAATTCATATTTTGTTTTTAGGATTCTTGCTGCTTATTTGAATATCTTTTCAAAGTTTAAAAATCCTAAGGGTGGTTATAAAGCTGATGAGTTGCAAAAATTATACAAAGAGGTATAATTTTTCTGTTTAAAATTTGATTTATTATGAAATTCTTTTCAGTTTTTTTAAGTAACTAATTTGTAAAAAATGTGTACAAAATTCTTTTTTTTTTAATATTTTTTTTCATCTTTCTTTTTTGGTGCTCTAACTTTTGTTTTCCCATTGGAATCCATAAAACCATATTTTGAAAGCAATTTACAAAAGTTTTCAGTGCACCTTTAATAAAAATAGTAATTTTAACTTGATTGTCTATATTTGTATTTTTGACAAATAAATATTATTTTATGTATTAAACTATTAATTAACTATTTTTATTATATTAATCTGGATCCTCTGTAACAGAAATGGAAATAATTGTAATGTTTCATAGCATACATTATCATTTTAGTTTTACTTATTTCATCGATCTGAAGTTAAATAGATTAACATTTTTAAATCTACAGCTCTTGAGCAATACTGATCCCAAGATTCAGAAGCTGGCTTTTGATTGTGTTATGACTTTTGGTTACAAATATTTAACTCCATACAAGTAAGTATAAATAATCTAATAATGATAAATAAAAATACATGCATGTTTTACTCTGCATACTATTTGTTCCAGAGCTACCTTATTTCCCTCAAATGTACTATGGAGGGTAGTAATTTACACTTCAGAAAGTGTTTCTCTCTGTCTCTCTCTCTCTCTCTCTCTCTCTTCTTTTTTCTTTTTTTTTTGAAATCTTAATTAATTAAAAATGAAAGAAAAGATTTTAGTTTTCTTCCAGGATAGCTCCCAAAAATATTATTAAGCATGAGTAATTTTTATACTGTTTTAAAATTTTAAAAAAAAGTCTTTAATTTATTTAATTTCTCTGCAAACTTTTCCTGCTGGAGGTAATTAAAAAAAATTATCACTAGAGTACTTTGCATATAGAGTTGAGTTCAAACCATTTCATTGTTTTATAAAATATTCAATTGTATGTTTTTTTTTTTTGTTTTTTTTTTTTGTTAAATGCTGAGGTACAAAGATTATTTTTTTTAATAGTACAATGAATAAGAAAGTGAAAATCTGGTCTTGAGAAAGACAATATGTATTTAGAAGATGAATTACCTAGAGTGTTACATTTTTAACGGCATTTTGATTAGCTGAAACTTGACTCCATTAGAATTATTCATATATGTAATAAACAGAAAAAAAATGTAAAGTTATTAAAATAATACAGTCCTAATATCTTTGAAGTTAAAATATAGTTAGGTGATGGAATCACTAATATCAAATCTCATAAGAGAATTTATTGTAATTAAACATTGACAACAATCTTTTTGGAAGAGTTAATTAATTACTACTTCATTTTTATTTTTTGTAAGAAGTATGAAATGCTATTTTGAAATAATATTTCTTAGTAAATATCTTTTTATTCATTCCTTTTGTTTTTCTTTTTAAACTTATGTTCATATAATATTTGAACTCATCAAATTTTTATCAAAAAAAAAAATTGTAAATATGCATTAGTAAAACAGTATGTAGTAATTACATTTTTATAATTCTAGGGAAAATTTTTACCGAATCTTAGATAATAAAACCTTTAAAACTGAAGTTGTTCTATTCAGTGTTGATACTGAAAATAAAGTTATTGCTGAAGAACATAGAATGGATGCCTTGGCTGTTTTAATGAGGTAAATATGCTAAGAGTGTTATAACTTTGTTTTCAACAAATTGTTCATGTTTTCCATATATTGATATTTTTTATTTGTCTTTTATTTTATATTTTTTTTTACCCAGCTTTTTGGTATGTTTTGAAAATTATGTTTAATTTTAAATTTTAATGCTTGTATCATTAACTAGATTTTGATTGCTTAAAAATTCATATTTTTTATTCCCATTCATAAGATGGGATCTTGTTGGAATTCCAAAAATGAAAGCAATTAAAAAAATGGATGTTTGTATTTTTATGATTCTGTACTTAAAATTTATATTAATATAAGAAAATCATTTTGCTGCATGTTTTAAGTGGTAAAACTGTATTTATTTATATGCACATTCTAGAGAGTTTAATAAATAAATCAATGTCATTTCATTTCATTATTCTGTGTGAAAAAATGATAATAGCATCCTAACATATCCTTTTTCTTTTTGTAGAATTCTATATGGAAAAATGTTGTATAAAATTGATAGTCGTCCCATGGTTCTTCGATTTCTTGCTGGTTGTACAGCTGAAGAATTAAAAATGTTTTTTGAATTAGTGTTTCTACCTTTTAAAGAGCAGATGAAAGGTTAGTATTGAATGATGGATTATTCAATGTTGCCAAATAATTATTATTAACAATAAAGTTGCCAAATTTCAAATAATTATTGAAACTTTGACTTCAAATAACACATAGTATATATATTTTTTTTTCAATTTTTTCTGTATCCAGTCTATTAAGATATTCTAAATTAATCTGCAATGAGGTCATGCAGAAAAATATTGAGGTCATGTAAAATTTCTCATTATCCTCTTATTTCGGACTTCCTGCAGTGTTTGTAAAGTAAAAAAAAGAAGAAGGAAGGAAGAAAAAGAAAAAAAGGTTGAGAGAAAAAAAAATTTAAAATTTCATAAAAATAAAAACCATTTTTATTATGTTGTCATGCAGTCATTGATAATTATTATTTCATTCTCTTATTTATTTTCCAACCTTTTTAACTCAATAACTCCTTATTGGACTCCAATTATTATTGGATTTAAAGTGTGATTTTTCTAATAAAAGTGGGATTTTTTTTTTTTTTTTAAAAGTCCCCATAACTTAGACATAACTTTTCACTTTTTTTGCTTTTTAACCTCTAGCTTACGGCTGGTACAACAGTTGTACCAGATTTATTTTTACCTTTCCTTACGGTGCTGTACAACAGTTGTACCAGTAACGAGTTTGAATTTCGTTCCTCCACTTGAACTTTCCAGCTGAACCCTAATTGCATCGTAACATCTCTTCCCTTTTGTGTTGCACCCCTTAGGGTTGGGAGATTTCATCCAGCAGGTGTTATTATCACTTGTTGGCACTAATGAGTCTTGTGAACCCTGCTTTGGTGGCATTTTTTTAAAGTAACATTCCTAAGAGGCATGGAATGAGTTTGCATAATTTCATTTGTGGGAAATACTCGTTGTAAACTTTCGTTTTTACCCGTTTCTTAATTTTTTAACTTTATAAATTCCTTAATATTTTAACTTAATATAATTTTGTAACTTTAATATATTGTTATAGTTGGGCCCATCTATTTGTCTAAATATTTGAACCAAGAATTTACTTGAAAGAATGCGCTAATCATTTGAACAAAAAGAATTTCTGACGGAATAGTATTATGAAGGTAATCGGCACTCTTGACAAATTGTTACTTCTTCGCTCCCATTCGTAACAAATGATGCAGAAAAATTAAATGGAACCTCGGTGGGTTTTTTTTTCACTCTCTCATTATATTTTACAATGAAAAGTGACAAATCACTTTGTTTTGTCTTCATGCTTACCCCTTCCCCTTTTACTGGAGGCATTGGACATATATACTTCCCAGTCACTATGTATTAGTCTAACACAGTATTAAAACGACCTACCGTTTTTTCTAGCTTTAAATTTTAATTCTTGAACTGGATATATTCCTGCTAAAAATACATTTTGGTTTTGATTTTTAAGTAAGCTGTCGGTTTTACCATTAATTTTCATAATTTATGAAATCGATTTATTTAATAATTAATCATTCATTAAAAGTTATAATTCTACTTTTAAAATATTGAAGGAGGTTGTTAAAATCTATCAAAAATAATGATTAGTAGTTCTTCTATATCAGAAGAAAAATATTAAAATCTTTATACCTTCATTTCAATCCACTGAGGCACTTAATTTATTCTAGAAATGTTTGTATTGAAATGAAATAAAGTAACTGCATAAAAAAGTCAGGAATTCTAGATTTAATTTTAAGCATTTCTGAAAGATAATCTAAATCGGCTCCTAGTAAAACTTGTATTTAATAACGAATGTTGATCATTTAGAATGCCAAATATATTGTTTTAAGGGGTTTTTTTTTTTAGTTTTTTGATAACTACTTTTCAACGTAATATTAGCGCAATGTAATCTTATGTATCGAATTCTAAGTAAACCATATCTAATCTTACTTTTTAAAAATTGTCTTTAATCTGGTGTTTATCTACGTATTAGTAAACTTTTCTGCAGAAAAATAATTTTTCATTATAATTCAGGTATTTATTGTCTGCAAAATTGAGCATAGTTTTCAAAAATACTACACTGCAAAGAGTAATTGAAATTCTCAGCAAAAAAATAAATAAATAAATAAAATTACTACTATAAATTGTAAGAATTGACAATAGAATAGAAAAACGTTACTATTAATTATATTAAAAACCGTTCAAACTATGTTAGGAATATAAATTATATTCGATTTCTATGGGAGCAATATAATATTATAAAATCTTTTAAAGATGTTTTTAATTTACAAAACAGCAGATAATTGTTATCTGCGTGATGCACGAAGAGATGGGAATACTTTTAAAAAGAAGATATAAATAATTAAGATCGTTAATACATTATGTATAAATCATTACATTTTGTTAAAATTAATGAGTTAAAATTATAAAAATAAAATAAAATTCGCAATGATGTGTTCAAACGTTGTCAGCTAAATTCACAGCTTCAGTAATACTTGAGAAATTGATTTAATTTTAAATATAATTGAAAATTTTTTAAATTACTGTTTAATGTACTAAACTATTCAGCAGATATAGTATTTGCAATTTATTTATTATTGCAATTTCTCCTACATAATTGCTGGAATAATTTTCAGGAAAAAAATATAATAAAACTGAGATTAAAAGCCTTCTCTAGAGTTCGGACGACCCGAAACCACAAAGAAAAGCAACCCGCTTACTAAGGAGGGGACAGATGACCCATTAACTCTACGGGTGGTTGAAATCGAAGCGGTTATTTTCAACAAACGCCTTTAAAAGAAGGGGAAAGCATCTTCTAGTTTCTCTCACTGAATGCCCGCATTCAAAGTACCTTTTTCGAGTTTGGGTTGCCGAAGCGTAAAGGTTAAAATATTTTTCAAAAAGCATGTAGTTATATTTTTTATAGGATTTTAGGTTAATTTATCAGTATGCCTTCCTATGTATGTTGATGATTAATTGATACACTTGATATTGTTCCTTAAAAATCCTTCTATGTCTAATATCTTTAACATAAAGATTACTTTTGTATGAAATATTATGATATATAAAGTTCTGTCACCATTTGCAACTTTTTAAAAAGGAAAATCACTAAAAAGCTAAACAAAATAAAATACAGGAACTTCTTTCTAAAAAAATATATCTTTCAGTAATATTCTTTTCTGAAGATATTTTTTATTAAAAGCTTATTAACAAATTTTGAATGTAATACATCCTAAAAATCTCCAAATAATATTTATAATCAGGAAGTTAGCTTTAAAAAATCAATGTGCAAAGTAATTTATGCTGAAAAAAAAAAGTGATAATAACAAATTTTTTAAAAAAATTGAAATAAAATTTTCAGATTGAAAATAAAAATCAAATTGTTTGAATACAGTAAGGTCATTTTAATATGTACACAGGCTGATTTATCACTTCAAAAAAATGTATTTAATTGTCATGTAAAGATTATTGAAAAATTTCAGTTATCATTGTATTATTTGTAGTTTATTTTTTTTTATTTATTTATTTATTTTTTGCCTTATTAGATGATTCTTTGACTGCTGTTAAAAAGATAAAAGAAAATGCTGATATAACAGCCATTGTTCCTATCCGCAAACAACACAGGTTGGTAAATGTTTTTTTAATATTTTGTATATTTAAGATAATATTGGTTAATTATGACATTTTTATTAAAAAGTTATTATATTTGTGAAATAAAACTATTTCTATTCATTCATGATATTTCAATATACCTTCTTTGCTTTCAGTGCTTTGAATACATTAGGTCTCATATTTCAACATTTGGGCAATTTGATTCCTGAGTTGTTGCCTTCACTTCTAAAAGTACTTCTTATTATAACTGCTACTAGCAGTACACTATTAACCAAACGTGATGAAGTACTTCCACATTGTTTGAATCTTCTAAAATCAGTGAGAACACAAGCTGTTGTAAAGCTGATACAGGTATGGCTCTTTTCCCTCTCATTAATTTGTATTCATGACTTTATTGCTGTTGGATGAATTCAATTATTTTATTGATTTAATTTTTTTATTGCTATAGTTTTTCAAAACATTTGAAGACTACAAATATTTACCTGAAGAAATAGATGCTATTTTTGAAAGTATTATATGGACAATGGTGAGCAATTTTTGCTTTAGTTTCAATCATAGCTATTTTCTTGGCTATTCTTTTTATGTTATATAAATTTTCATTTTCAGAACTGTGTGTGGTTTTTAAACATTAGTTTTGATAAAATTACTTATATAAATTGTATTTGCTATTTATGCTTGTATTTGATTTTGTATTTATATACTTTTTTTTTTCCATCACCACTCTTAGTTACCACGTCTTGAACTTGATTCTGTTAATCAACCTTCTCCATTACTTCGATTGTTTGCCACTTGGAGTGAAAATATAAGGTTAGTTTTATTTAACTATTGAACAAATTTTTTCCTTGGAATTTAATATATTTAGTTTTTAAGAAGGTTTTTTTTTTATATTAAACAGAAATTAAATTCAATTTTCTAAATGTATAAAAACATTCATTTTTTGTTGTAATTGTTCACCCTTTATTTTGATTTTTCAACCTATTATACTTTTATGGATCAAAAAAATGTCTTATCCTTTTTTTTATGACTGTGAATGCATTGACTCTTATAATTGCCACATTAGTAAAAGCATACTTTATTTGTTGAGTTTCATTTAAATAATGCATAATTTTTATTTTGTATACCAATAATTTTCTTTTTGTTATTATTTATTCTAAAATGTATAGAGCTTTAAAATAAATTCAAGGTTTTGTTAAATGTAAGAAAATATGTTTTTCCAAATCCGATCAAATTCTGTCTATGTATTATCCCAATCTTGGAATTTCAGTATATGCAGAAAAAGGAAGAAAACTTTCAGTTTTTCTTACAAATTACACAATAGTGCTAAATACACAGTTTGCAGTCAAAAATATGTGATTTTTTTTAATATTCTAAACTTTGTGTAAATGATGTTCAAGTAATTGTTCACTCATTGAGACATTGTACTTTCCTTTTTGATAAATTATTTTATAAATTATGAAGATTTATTTCATTCTTGTTCTATATTTTATTTTTATTTTTTCCCTAGATATTTCATTCTTTTTGCAAAGCATGCTGAAAATGATAAATCCTTGACTCCCTTGCACCACATGATGGAATTATATTGTTCAAGTCGGTGCAAACCACGAGTTATTGGAGTGCTTTCCAAGATTGTGTACCAACTACTTTGTGCTGAAGATAAAATCTCTGAAGAAACAGAAAGGGAAAAAATATCCCCAATTGAAATAAATTGTTCTGTGACATTGCCTGAAATAGAAATAGATAATGGTAATATTATATAATTTAAAAAAAGAATTAGTCAAATAAATTACAAAATTATTATAAATTATTACTCTGAAATACTGCTTGAAAACTTTAAAAGGGATTTGTATCAATTTAATACCTTCTGATTATTAGTAGTATAAATTTTTAATCATAAAATGTAAAATTAAAATCTCTACTTTTATATCTTTAATAATGATATGTATTTTATTTAAAATTTATCTGTAAAATGTTTGAAACATATTATACAGAAATTAATATCAAAATATATTGATGTTTTCTTATTTATTGTATAATACTTAAATAAAAATAATCTAGTATTAATTAAAATTTTTCCTTCCAGATTTATTTATCAGTAAAAAGTATTCTGAGGAATCTCTTAGAAGTTTTGGTATTGAAGAATGAAAACAATTTTTAATGTTAAGCAAGTTTAATCAAAATATTTACTTTTATCATAAATGTACCATATCTTACTTAATTAGAAAATAAACATAAGTTTGAAAGTTGCTCCCTTGAATGAATATTATTTGTATCCATAAATAATATATCATAAGTAAATCTTGAGTAATTTATTTTGTTTTTTTAGTTCCTTGTACATTAGGTACCAAGCTTTTATTTCCCTATGTTGATAAAATTCTGTGTCGATTTGAAATGATAGCAACTGCTTTGTCAAAAAGAAAAATTAAAAAATCTCTACCAATAAGAGATTTGACAATTTTACTGAGGTGAGATTTATTAAAATATTAGTTATTATTTTAGTGATTTATATTGATACTAAATATTTTATTTTTTTAATTCTACATTTTTTTTAATTATTATTATTTATTTAGAATTACTCGATTTGTTGAAGATCCTAAGCTAAGTTTTAAGCTGATTCAGCTGTTGCTGCCATTTTTGATGAAACCTAAATTAGATACAGTAAGTTATTATTTTCTCTGTATGGAATATTTTTTTATCTTCTGAATTGATTCTAATTTTTCCATTGAATTATTAATGGAGATGTATTAAATCAATTTTTAAAAAATTTCTTTTGGATTCTGCATGTATAAAACTCTTTATGTGTCCCATTTTTTTTAAATAATGGATACACGATAATGTATGTATGTATGTATATTTTATATGTTGGAAGAAGCCCTATGTAGAATTTGTGAGCGTTTGAATATATAATAACTAAAGAGTTGAGAAAAGTGAAGCATTTACAGATTTAAGACAAAAAATAAAATAATTAGGAATGTATTGTTGCAGATACCTTATACATCTCATCAAAGATTTCTTAGCAAAATTGCTAAAAACAATGCGAAGAATATAAAAACAAATTAAAGGCTTGATTATAATTTACTGAACCACATATTTTGCTCTAAAACAGGGGTGGCAAACCTTTCTGGATCAACATGCCATTTTTTTCATAAAAAAATGTTTAATCAAGTATAGATGTGCCATCAAATAATTTTGACTTGTGATTATTAGGAAAATAATAAAATTAAATATAGTTCGTCAACGGATTTTGAAATGACCACTTTTCGACGTCCCCCATCTCATTAAGGGGTGAGACGTAGAACGATAAAGGTGTTTCCGGTATAATTATCTGTAATGTTTACATCTCAGAAAACCGCGAGTTTTCATTGTTAAATGTAAACGTCTCCTCCTTTCATCTTTCCTTTCACCCCCATTTTGACGAATTAAACCCATCCCAACGCAAGCGCAAAAGCGCGGTGGGTTTTACAATCCATTGCTGAACTGTACTAACAGCTCAAAACTCTTTATTTACTATGAAAAAATACATTTTGCACTGTATAGAAGTAAATGGCTTAATAATATGTATAATTCCATTTAAAGTAACATTAGTGTGACTTCTGTTGTTACAGATTAGGTGACCAAACACTTATATTAGGATTTTAAGGTTCATTTTCACAGAATGCATGTTAAATTGGAGTAATCTGCTAAACGGTTTCTAAAAGATTCTTTAATGTTAGTTATCTCTGAAAATAATAACTCGCAGGCATAGATAGATGAAAATATGGCTAAAATAGCATGAGCCAGCTTCTCCAAGCAGTTAAAATGTATCTGAAATCGAATTTCATGTTTCTAAAATTTCGTTATTGGCCTTTTTACTTATATTGCTTGATAATCTTTCTGTTTCAATAAATTTTTGAATCCATATTGAACTAGACTGGAAATCAATCAGTTGCATTTCAAATTCTTCAATTTCCAACTAATTGAATTGGGATAAGTTCAGTTTATCATATCAGGGTACATTATAAAATTTCACGTTTCTGATAATTCTTTAAACTGAGAAAATCTCATTGAAAATTCATCGATTGAAGAAACAATTACAGAAATAAATTCTTCCATAACTTTTTCTTAGTCTGGTTTCTTTATATCTAAATCTTTAATATATATATATAATCATGAAGATAATTGCTTTCTTTGTGCCTTGAAGCTTAACGTCAATTCATTGAAATGTTGGCATATGTCTGTAAAACACATCAGTTTTGAAGGCCATTTAGCATTCAACAACTGAGGATATTGTTACACCTCATTTTACAGAAACATTCTGATTTTGTCCAAGCAGTCAACAAAGCTTTGAAGTATCTTCCCGTGGCTCAACCAGAGAACAATATTATTCATTAGTAAGCTATTATATACCAAGTTGACTTCATCCAACAAAACCGCTTATTTTTGTGACGATATGAGGTCAAATATTTCTGCAACTAACGTCATTACATTATCAAGAGATGTTAAACCACTCTTAGAACACAACGCTTATGGTGAATAATGCAGTGGAGTTCAAGAATCGAATGTTCTACGTCTGTCTAAAAAAAAACTAATGAAACTTTTTTTTTCTTTTGCCCACCGTATTTGGGGCATCATCAGTTACTGAAACAATTCTTTTCAAATCAATTTCTTTCTCAGCAAGCGAATTTTTAACAGCCTTCCAAATATATGTGCCCTTTTTAAAATGGAATGGAAGCACTCACATTTTTTTTTTAAATACTTCATAGTGAACTTTGTTAATATGATTCTAAAATGCAAACCGTCTTGATCGGTGGCGTGCCCAAAATATTGCATTGTGGGTCAGTGGTTGGCCATCCTTGCACTAAAATCTGAAAATGTTTCAGAAAATATTATTTTATTTAACATATCCATATTTTACTTGTTACCTGAAAAAAAATGGGAAAATCTAATATTTTTTATTATAATAATATCTTTTTCATTTACTTTCAATAAATTTCTTTTTTAAAAAAAAGCCATTTATTTTTTTTTAGGATTCGGAAGTTCTTATTCTGAATACTATTTCATCATTACTAAGAAAATCTGAAAACCCAGATTATTTCATTAAGTAAGCTTTATTGAGTTTTTCCTCCCTCAATTGTTTCATCTTTTATCATTTTATTACTATCTTTCATTTGCTTATTACTCGTTCTTAAACAATATTTTACAATTCTAGATTACTTGCTCCATTTTTTGGGAAACTTTCTAATCAAAACTCACGAATAGCTTTAGTTGGTGTGTTTTCTACAATTTCTGAAATTAGACCTGAAATGAAACAACTAACTAGTATTGTAACAAAGGTAAAGTATATATATATATATATATATATTACATTAAATTGATTTATTTACTTAAATATATAATGTAACTAAGATGCTTAGCTGTTTTATCTACTATGTAAATGAACATAAATTAACCTATTTCCAGTACTTTCACATGATTCAATAAATTAGTAATATCCTTCATAGAACTTTTTACATTATTTTATAAAATGCAATTTTAGTTTATTGCTTAAAATATTTTCTGATAAATAAATAAATGCATTCATAAATGCATCTAATAAACCTATTTTAAAGTGTGTGTGTTTTTTTAGCTACTATTCTTGTATTATAATTGTATATTTTTATATTGTTTTATGTAAATATTTATTAATTTTTTATTTTCTTAAAAAAAATTCTCTCTCTCTCTCTCAAAATGTAAAGTATTATTTTTTAGAATAAACAAGAAATATCATTATATTAATGCTATTGAAAAGGCAATTTCCTACATTTCAAAAATATATTATAAAATCATTTTCATGCTGTGAGATTTCTGGCAAGTTCATGATGAGAAACTTGCAAAAGTATCATTTTCTGTTGTTTTATTTATTTATTTGGATAGCTAAATTGTAATTAACTTAACTAAAAAATGTTTTAATATTCCTGTATTGAACACTCTCATTGCCCTAAGTGTACCTGAATCAAATTTGTTATTTCTGGATAATAGAATTTATTCTTTAAAGAACCAACTTACACTTATGTTATTGTTAGCTTTAATTTGTGTGTCCAGCTTTTATTATCGTTAGTGGGTTTTTTCCCCTTGAATTTATAATTTATTTATTTTGAATAATTTATCCATTAAAATTATTTCTTTTTAAATATGTATACTTATTCTTATTTCAGATAAATGCCTATAACCTTAGTTTCATTGGACAACCAGACTATCAGTTGAGATCAGATGGAAATAAAGAGACATTAGAAATTGTTAAGAAAATGGATAAAATGTCCATTAATGAAGACTTCATAAGAATAATAATTTTTAATTCTTCACATATGATAAGAACGGTATGTTTTACCATAGAGATTGTTTCGTTAAAAGTTGCTGAAAGCAATAATTCAGCAGATACAATTGTTTTTATGTATTTTTCATCCAATAATATTGAGGATAATACATTTGGTAATAATGAAGATGTTTGAATGAAAAGAGGCTAAAGTTGAAATGATTTCAATGTTTCTATATTATTTTGTTATTAGCATGCTTTAGAAATACCTCAAGTAACTTTTTATTGCAGTGATTAATATTCATAATTTATTCAGTAGCAACCTAAAAAAATTGCATAAAACTTTTTTATAGTATGATGTGGATTATTTTGAATAAATGCAGTGCAGTTTGTATTACAAAATGTCATACTAAAACCTGGTAAATGTGGTGGAAAAAAAAAATTGCTGGAAAATTTTTATGCTTCATCTAATTTTTCTTTACTTTTATAGGTTTGAATTTATATCACTTTAATTTGAATAATTTTTGCATATGTCTCTTAAGTGTGTAAAATTGACAATACATAATTTATTATTCATTTATTTATTCCTAGAAATTTGTTAGTAATCCTATGTCAATTTATATAAAATGCCTACTAAATGTATCAAAATGAAATTTTAAGAGGTAATATATCAACGTTTTGGCTTTAAATATGAGTATTAAAGAATGCATGTAATATAGGAAATAAATAATTACTAATTAATATAAGAGAGACATTGGCCAAAATATAATTTTTTTAATTTATTGATTTATTCCCTTCTACTTCTGTTAAAATTTCCATGTTATATTCTTAATTTTTTTAAAGTTTTTTTTTTTTTATGATAAATGAAATACATATACAGGAGAGAATTTCGAAGGATCTTTCCTCTTTGTTAGATTTTTTTCACCTTCAAATATTCTTTTTTTTTTTTCCCACTTATTGGCAACACACACACACACACACACACACATATATATATATGCATGGAATAATCATTCAGCAACTTAATTTTACTTTTTTTTTTTTTTTTACACACAACATATAAATAGAGATTATGTAAAAAAAAAATTTCACTATACATAGCTGTAAAAACGTTTTTCTAACTGTAACATGAGATATATCTTAAAATTCATGCACAATTTTCTGTAATATAGTTTAGTGAATATAAAAATACAATTTCAGACATATATATATAAAAATTCACATTTAATTCATTTTATATTCATATTAAATTTCGACTAATAGTTTGTTTATATATAGTTTTATATAAAGATATATTAAAAATAATATTATTAATAATAAAATATATTTATTAAATATATTTTATTATATAGATCGATTTTTTCAATATGTTGTTATTTGTTGTATTACAATTCTGTGCTTATTAGAATAAAATGCCTGACAACGTTGTTACGATATTTTCACGACATTGTCTGGCATTCATAATATCGAACATCTTGTAGATGCCATATTGTGCTAAGAGGGATAAAAACATTTTCAATAATATTTAAATTTGTTCAGAAAAAAATATTTGAAAAATACCATATCCACTTAAAAGAAATGTTATTGTCAGTAAACTATAACTCTTGTTGCAATCAAAATAAATAATAATGTTGTAATAATACAATTAAAGTGTTGAAATCAACAGAATTTACGTTTTTACTTTAATGAGTTGAGAATTTCAAGATGGGTTGGGGCTAATGGAGACTTTTTTATCCCCTTCCACTTTTGAACAATATTCAAATGTATTTGTACGTAATCATTTGTACTTATTGTTTTAGTGTGATGATCTGTCCTTACGAATCAGCTTTTCAAATGTACTTCAAGAACTTAGCAAATTTCTTCATACAAATATCAATTCCTCTCCAGAATTAATAAAATTGCTGATATTGGATACTCTCCTCCAAGAAGTACAAAAAGGCATCAAAAGTCCATCTGAGGTAAAGGAATTAAAATTATTAGTGCTGAATGATGTTATATTTTATATTATTTAAAGATATGACTTTTCATATCATACAAATTAAATAATATGTATGCATTAACAATATGGAATTTATTTAATTTTATCTAAAGTCGTAAAACAATATGTCAATTTACTCAACCAAAACTTATATGTATAATAAAATATACATGTATGTAATTTTATGAACTACTGTTTAACAAAATAACTGCTAATCAAAAAATAGTATTAATCATACGGAACTTTAATTCGTGCAACTTTTAGAAATGTACAGGAAATAAATGTCTCATTAATTGTTGGAAAGTTTTAAATTTAATTTAAATATAGTGCTTGTGATACTTTTACACTTTTAAAAAGAAAATACTTTATTTCAGAGAAAAATAACAATCCTTCTGTGTTTTAAAAAGCAAAACCTACTTTTTTTTTCAAATAATAACACTTGGTCTTTTTTTATTATTTATTTATAAGTATTTATAAATATTATTATGAAATATTCGCAGTCAGTGAGACATGAATTTATTCAAGTTCTACAAGCTGTTTTAGAAGTGTGGAAAGGCCTTCCAGCCTTAAAAGAATTAGTAGCATTGTGTCATGAAGATAAAGATATGGATTTTTGGGAAAATATTAGACATATACAGGTTTGTTATTTTTTTATGCATTTAATTTGAGCAATTTTAGGAAATATTTAAATGATTTTTTTCAGTTTAGTCAAAGTTTATCGATGCTTACTTTTATTTATTTACTTATTCTTGTAGTCTCAAATTTTTTTTATGTATACAAAATCTTTTTGCCTTGTTATACATTCTTTTTATAAATTTACATAACTTTGTTTTTAAATAACTAATCTTTTAAATGACAATATAATATATAGCACTTGCTATCAATTGTTTTTAATTCAAACTTCTTATATGTGTTTAGATATTTAGTACTATCATTTTTCATCTATTTTAAAATACAAAAAAGTAATATTAAAAGATTCAGTCTAATTATAATGAATTTTTTTTTCGGCATCCAATAAAAATATACATTAATAAAATACATGCTGTTGATTTCTAAATTTTTGTGACATGAATTTTAATACCATATCTTCAAGAATTATTATTGCCTATGACTAAAAATAGACCTTGTAATTTATAAATTGCTCATTCAGTAGATTTTTATAAATATGTATGATTAATTTTTGTATTTTTAAAATGTTATATGTTATCATAAATATGTTACTGCATACTATACTTCTCTTAAATAATATTAATGTGCATTTCCTAAGTTAGATTAAATTATTTATTACTTCCAAATCTAGTGTATTTTTAATGGGTTCTTTTGGATAATTTGATAAAATACTTTATATAAAATGTATTCTTGTGAAATTGTGTAAAATATTCTCTTTTTTGGTGAGTGCTGTATATATTTAACAAGTAGCATACCAAAAAAGAATTTTTTTCTGTTATTTATGATATTTATTTAATAAAAAAACAAATGTAATAGATTGTGCATATTTGCCAGAGAGTTTTATTATGTTTTTATAATTTTAAAGATTATTATTATCAAATTTATTGATATCAATAATTCCTTCCTTTTATTTGATTTTGTAAATCCAATATTTTGTGTTTGTTTAATCTTTATAATTGTATCTATAAGTAATATAGACAAAGTTCCTTTGGATAAATCTTTTTGCATGTATGAAATTTTTAAAAACTTTAGTTTTGGAAACCCATTTTTACTGTAGTTACATAATAATTAGAATTTTTCTAGCTTGATTTTTGGCATAATTATATTTTCATAATTAATACAGCGTGAGAGATTTTCTTGTTCACAAGGTAATTTTTCTGAATTTTCTCTTTAGGTTCATCGACGAGCAAGAGCACTATTACGTTTTGCTGACCTCATAAGGAAACAATGTGAAAACAAAGAAATTATCTCCATCTATTATCTTACTTCTTACATGATACCAATTGTGTCTTCCTTTTTATTCAATTCAGCATATAATAAGCATGTTCATGTGATTGATGCTGCTATAGAGACTCTTTCATCTATTGCTCTTGCCTTACCTTGGCATCAGTATGAACCTCTGCTAAAACAGTATTTGCAGATGCTGAGTACTGATATTGAACATCAGAAAACCATTATAAAGTAAGAATGTTCGTATGGCTTGTAAGATTCAACTTTTTCCCCTAATATAAAAAGAATTAATATGTTATTCATTATTTTTCATGATTATTTTAGAATTTTAAGATTGTACATTCATACACTGTGCTTAATTTAAAATATTTTGAAGGCTTGTATGAAGTTTATTTTAACTTAAAGTAGTTGTGAAAGTTTCTTTCTCTATATTATGAGAACCATATATATAATCAAAGCAGTCAAACTGTGTAGATAAGCAGGCTATTAATTTTTCTCAAATTGCTTACTTATACAATTATTTTTATAGTAAGCGATTACATAAGAGAACTGTGTAAAATGAAACTGAGTAAACATTATCATACAGACAGAAAAGACTGAATAATTCAACAAATATCAGGCCAGAGAACTGCCAGATTGATGAAAGCAACAGATTCGTAGTTCATTTAGAATATAAATCATAATGGCAAAATGTATATTTAGTGCAAAATATGTTTAAAAAAATTCAAAATTATAATGCTGTATACATATATATATTTCAAAATTCTGTTGTTGATGTCATGCCAAGGTCAGTGAAATCCACATGCAGTTTTTGTTATTTTTTTGTACAGTTTTTGTTGAAATCCACACACAATTGTCCACATTGTCCTCCCTCTAATGTTCCTCACTTGTTTATCTGAAAATGCTGGACTGTGTGAAGGCTCAAATTGACGCAGAACTGTGTTATTAAGAATTTACTGTAATTTCTTTTCTTTGTTGTTATTATTATTTATTTTTTAACATCCATTAGAAGGACTGAGATAATTTATATATTAGAAATTTCAAACAATAAAAATTTATATATTAAAAAAATCTGAAATTGAAATTTGTAAGTCATTTTGTGTATTTGAAAGGAATTTGTTTAGAAAAAACTTTAGCATTCAGTATTTACTTATATTTGTTTATATATGTTTTGAATATAACTGGAACTTTTCTGCCATTTTAATCATTTGAAATCTGTTGCCATGTGATTTGTTATCTTATTTTCTGTCTCAAATCTTTATTTTTATATGGTATATATATATATATATATATATATATATATATATATATAATATTTTGCTTGGTAGTTGCTGTACGGTATAATCATTCATTATTATAATAACAAGACAAGTATTGTTTCAGAAAATGCACTGTTGAATATATTAAATGGGTGCCTTTATATTGTGAAATGGTATAAATATTACCACATGGCAATAATTTATTCAAATGAGTGAAAGTCTATCTTTAAAAGGATTTTCAGCAATTTTGGAAGAAGGTCATACCACTCGAAATAAGTAGGTGTAATTCATCAATATGGAATATGACCTCATCTGACACCAACGCACATTTTTTATCTGTTGTATATGTTCTATGCTGAACTATTTGGGTTTAGGAAACCTTGGGGTATATTGCCTGTTCAGGTGTCTGGGTTTGAGTTCTGGGATTCTAAGGGAATAAGTTACAGCTTAATTGAGATTCATCACGAATAACACGACTCTGAACTATTCTTGTTAATCCCAAAAAAGATTCTCATTAAACTGACATATTATTTCCAAACAATGATGCAGTTTTAATGTAATGTATTTAATTGATTTTCATGAGGATAAGGATGCATTGCTTATTCACTGAAAAGTAATTCATGCAGATATACAATTTCTAGTTGCTGAAACAAACTTTTAGATGTCCTCATCAGGAATAACATTCCATTACTTTTTGCCATTTTGGTGGCATTTTTGCTGTCTGAATGTAATTATTTTCTCACATTTCCAGAAAACTTCTACATATTGCTTTCATGCTGAGAGATATATTTTGATGTGAAATAATTTCAATACACATTGCAGTGACAATTTGATGCTTTCCTCACTTCAAGATGTCTAAGTACTTAAACTGTGATCATATGTACTTAAATCATGTTTTACAGGTATTCTATCATCAGCATTCCCCACTGAAAATAATATTTTCAGAAAAACTTATGTAAATGTTACTTTAAACATTACTGTTTGCAAATCTAAATGTGGATATAACATGGGTGCACTGTCTTATATACTCTGCCGTTGTAGTTCTCTTACCTTCAACGCTCATTCCTGAGCAGTAAAGGTAAGAGAACTTAATCTTCAATGCTCTATATGTTTATTTTTTAATGTAGGTGTGTAACTTTCTGAAATACAGTTTTACATAAATCGATTGCTTCGTTTATCTATTATATTAAATTTTTAATTAACAAAATTAAGTGTAATATTTTATTAAAAATCTATTAAAAGTTCATCCTTAAAATGCTTTTTTTTTTTTTTTTTAGAATCATAGTAGCTCTTTTGAATTCTTTTCATTTTGAAACATCATCCAAACGACCAGCTTCTTTCTCTCAGGATTCAGCAATAAAGAAGCCTGCCTTAGAATTAACAAATGCCAAGTCTATGGAAACTGAAGGTAATTGCTTGCAATTATAGAAATAAATTTTATTTTAATTTGTTTAATTAATTGTTTTAAAAGAATTTTTCTGTTAATGGATTCCTAGAAAATATCTCTTAAATCTTAAAAATTTTCTTAGTGTTGAAAGTTGGTGACAAAATGGAACAATATCAGAATTTCAACTTAGTGACAAACATGCTTCCATTAATAAAAAATACTTTTTAAAGTTAAGAGAAAATTCGTTATTTATTTATTTATTCTCTCCAGGAAAAGCAGAAGATGCTGAAATGCCAGTTCAATCCATTTTTGTAGATATGTCAAATTATGTTGAAGTTTCTGATGAAAGCTTTAAAATATTCATTTCTATTAAAAGAAACATTTTGCCACTATTGCATCGCTCATTGATGAGAAAGGTGAGTTTAATTAGTTTATTTTTTATTTCATTTAATGTGAGTAAATTAATTAATGTTATGTCTAGTAAAAGATCTAGCATCACCAAACATGTATTTTTATTCTTTGCTAATTAAAAAGATTGTTATTTCTGTTTGAATTTCTTATGATCTCTTTAGATTAATTAGAATTTTGTTAGAATTCCATATATATTCAAAACTTCTAAAGCGGTTTTAGATCTCTTTGGTTCAATGGTTACACCTGTAGTGTATATAAATAAAAATTATATTTCTTAATTATTTTTGTTAAAAGAAAATATATATCCATGTAGAATGTTATAAGTTCATAATAAAGAAATATAGTTTATCTTTTAAAAGCATATTACTCAATACTTTATAATCAAACATAACATTTTTATGTTTTAAATTAGCTATTTATTTTAACACTTTTAGTTGTAACATCTATATCTTTTTAAATATATTAATCTCAGCTATGTGTTTTACTTTTTTGTGCAAAATATATACTTTAGAGTTATTTATAATAATTAATGATTAACTCAAATATATGCTTTCATAGACAGAATTTATGTGATTTGTTTTAAATATTTATATCTAAGTATTTTTCAATAAGAATAAAGAGTGCTTTTTATGGTACTAATCGCTTAAAAAGGATAATGGTTGCATATTTCTTGTTTTAGAAAACAAAGAATTTAAATTATATATATATATATATATATATACACATACACTACTGTTTAATAAATAAATATTTAAAATGAAACATTTTAATATCTTTGTAAATTAAGTATAGCTTTTTTACTTTTAGACTAAGAGTGAAGATGAACATAAATGGGCTGGAAAGCATTACTCTGAAGATGAATACATTTTGCGAGTACCCATTGCTTTAGCTATGGTGAAACTTCTACAAAAGCTTCCAACTGAAAGTCTAGAAAAGAATCTACTTGGGTAAATAGTGCTTGATATATATGATTAATATATATTTAAATATATATTAATCATATATATCATACTTGTTTTTTTTTTTTCAATCTCTTTAATCAGGAATCAATTTAGTTTACCATTTTAATCCTATTAGTCTTTGAAATGTATCTCAGAATCAGAATAACCATTATAATGAAAGGTAGAAAATATTCATCTTAGTCACCAAGACTCAAAGTTAAAGGAGGAGGAAAACTCAAAATTCTTGGAAATACAGTTATGTTGCAATATTGCATTGGATTTGCTTAATCACTACATTCTCAAAATTAAGTTGGTTTTTATACCAACATACATGCATATAGCATAAACAAAGTAGAGAGGAATTAAATGAGATTTAACTCTTAGAAACTTGATTTTTCAAATTAAATTTAAAAACATATAAATGTGTACACAGCAGTAGTCAGATAAACAGAAAAAAAAATAATAACAAGAATCACAATACATATTTTGTGTATTTATTTTGGAAAAAAAGCAGGTATCAATTTAGGTATTTTAAGCATTAGGGCCTTGCTAAAAAATAATTATATTATTGTAAAAATAAAATATTCACCTATCTGAAAAGTACTTTTTTATTTTTCTGAAAAATGAAATGTGTCAAAGTTTTATTCTGCTACAATTTTTCTAAAAATATGTCACTCATTCAATACAGCAGGAAAACAAAATATCATATTATTTGAATAATTTTGATATTTGATGTTTATTTTTTAACTTTTGTCCACATAGAACATTGTGCAATGATAACATACATGAAACCATATTTTAAAAACAAGCGAACTGCAAGTGTATAATTCGATTTAACAGTCCGGTATCTTTGAAGTTTAGGGTATTTAAAGATTAATGTAGAAATTTGTCATTTGCTTATTTCTTGAACATATACAAATTCTCTAATGGAAAATTTCATTTTTGTGTAGTCTACAGTTTATTTCAGCATTAATAATATTCTAAATATCTGCAGAATATTTCTCAAGATGTGTGATTTGCTGAAAACAAAAGCTGAAAGTATTAGAGAGACAACTAGGGAGACTCTTGTAAAAATGATGGATAGTTTAGGTCCCAAGTACTTCAGATCCCTTTTAACAGAAATGATAGGTGTTATGAAGCGAGGATATCAGGTAAAATATAGATGCAAATTTCATTATCAAAAGATATATTAATTTGAAACTAAATTTTAATTAATGGAATGGTTCTTATATTTAGGTTCATGTAATGATTTTTACCATTAATGCTATTCTACACAAGCTGGCAGAAAAGATGGAACCAGGAGATTTAGATAGTTCCGCTGCAGATCTCACTCGGGTAAGGTGTTTTGAAGTTGTTATGTTAAGGTTTAAATGCATATCTAATATGGAAAGTATTATTATAATCTAAGATTGGAATAATTCAATGTTTCATTTTTTATTATTATTATTTGTTTTGCATGTATAAAAACTTTTACAAAAAAAAGTTGCTAAGAAAATATTTAACTTAATCATTAAGTGCATTGAATCAAAATAATAAGTCATAGCATACCAAAATTTTTGATATAAATGTTTCTCTCCTCAAAATAATGTTCAAAATTACTTATACAATTTTTTAAACGGTTCAGTATTGTTTCATTTTTATAATTTTTTTTCAGTTGGTAATAATTTAGAAGATAAGTTAATTAAAGAAAGTTAAGCAAGTAAATCAAAGAAAATTAAGACTGCAAATAAAATTAATTTTGTAATATCATTTTTTTAATTAGCAATATGATTTCTTTCACATTTTGTAACAGATTTTTATCATAGTATGATAATATTAAAGTGAAAGTTTCTTGTAAAATCATTATTTATTATATCTAACCTATATGCATGCTCTAGTCTTCATTTCTCATTGCAATTTACTAGATTTGATTGTATTAAGAATAATTAATTGAATTTTATGAACTTTGAGGAAATTAGGCATTGGAATAAATTGAAGAACCTATATCTTGAATTTAAACAATAGATGAAACTAACTATAACTAGCCCATGTGCTGAGTGCTTTAGAGTGTGTTACATAAAAATTTCTTTAACTTTTTTTTTTATCCTTATAGGGCATTCTATGTTTATCATTATTTATAAAATATTAACAGCGTGTGTGTGTGTTTTCACCAAGTTGCAACATGTAATAAACTATGCTTAGATTGCTTTAATTTTTTTTATTATATATATATATTTTTAGATCTGTGCAAATGAATTATTCTCTGACGTTGCTGAGGAGAAAGAAGTGGAGAAGATCACTGGAAAGTTAAAAGAAGCAAGGAGCATCAAAAGCTATTCAATTTTTAAAATTCTGAGTCAGTTTGTCTCAGAAGAACATTTGCTAGAAATTATACAGCCATTGAAAGAGGTGCAGTGTGATATTTGATTAATTATTATATTTCAGCTATTTAAATTTTAACTTTTCATTCATGCTCAGTTGTTTCATTAAAATTTTACATTATAAATGTGTGATTTGTTTAAACATTTTGCTCTCTTTTCCAAAATGTTGCTTTCTTTCTTTTTATAAACAATATATTAATTTTTCTTTTCATATAATAAATTTCATATGTATCTGGTTGAATGGTATAGTTAATACTAGATCTTATGTTACCTAATATTAAATATATAAAAATGTATAAGGTCCAGGTATAAAAAATTATGCACTTTTAATAAATTTGAGAATAGTTACTTCCTTTCTCATAATTTTATTTAATTCATATATTATTTACAGACAAATTATATCTTAAGACACATTGCACAATCAAATATCATACATTTTGCTCATACTTAATTAATTTTTGCTTTAACGAAATACTTCTTGAGCTGACTAGAATCTTTTAAAATTATACTTAAATGCTTTCGATGAATGTTAATACCAATAAGAGAAGCTTTAAGGCTGTTTTAATATTAAAGAAAAACTTATAAATGATTAGTTAGTACAACTGGATCATGATGAATTGAGGAAAATGGTTTACTCAGATGCATATATAATTAATATTAAATAGCTGAGAGTCTTAACTACATGAAATCATCAGCAATAGATCATTTGAAATGAATAGTTCGAACTTGTCAAGCTGGCTTTAGCAGTCTCATTTGAACTTTCTGCTCCAATCCTTCATCATAGAAGGATTGGAGCAATACAACACAATATGGCCCTTGGTCCTTCCCTTTCCATCTAGTACCATATCAGCATAATTCTTGCATTATTATTTGACATTATTCTAAGTATATATCCAATTTATGCCCTGTGCCCCTTGTTTAATTTTCACAAAAATAGTTTTGGTTGCAGTTTTGTTATTCGATTCAGTATTTGAAATATTATTTGACCAATATGTATGGAAAGCATTTAATTTCTATTCTTGTGATTTAGTAAATTTCTAAATTTCTCTTCAACAAAAAAAGGAGGGGAGATTGCTAATTCTGCTGTATTAAAGCCATAATTTTAGCTTGCTTCTTGTATCAAACCTTCCAGAATCTATATTTTAAATGAATGATGACTAGAAACATAGAAATAAGACAGGAAATGAAGTAACAAGAAAAGAGAAATACCAGTTAAGTGATTAGTCCAGCAGCCTATGAAAGCCCATTGCACATGCAAGTAATTGGTCGATTTAGGGAAAATAAAGGGAAAACGCTTTTCTATGTTTGAATTTAAAGGCACTCGAGATTTAAATCAGAACAGGTCTAGCTTGGAATGTTCATCTTGGGGGGCTCCTTTCCCCTTTTTTCCTTCTTTTTCTATCTCTCACTAGGAGTCTAGAAGTTTTAGTTTGCTTCCTTCATTGAAATACATATTTTTTATTGAATACTCATTTTCCTTTGTTGGAAGTTATTCTTCATGGGGGGGGGGAGGTATATGAGGAATTATTGTTGCATGTAAAAGATTATTAACATTGCTGATCAATTATTGCACTTTTTATTCGATATTCATTTTTGGATAAGCATTATTGAACTGACTGGGAAAAGATGGAAAAGTGCAATAATTTTTTTCTTATTAAATTATTACTTTAATTTCATTTAATTTTCTATTGATAAATCTGCAAAGAATTTATACCATATACTGGTTATAAATACATTTGCAAGAAACTTCATATATGGATTTTAAATTAAAATTTTTAATTTCAAAGTAAAATTGCAATCTCTTGGTAAATATTTTTTACTGCATTTATAATTTCTAAACTGACAGACTGTGATTTCTATTTTTTTGTATGAAGGTATAATTTTTGTATCTTAATATCTTTCCAGGAGGTCTCAAAGCGGCACAGTCACAAAATTATGAAGAAAGTATCTGAATGTTTGAAAAGTATAGCTCAAGGTCTCAGTAAAAATCAAGGTGTTGAGGATAAGAAATTGCTTGTGTTCATTCATCTTATTATAAATGAAAGTATGCCAGGGTTGAATAAAAAAAAGTAAGCATCATTCCTCTTATAAAAAATATGCATAAATAATCTTTTAAAGATAGTTCATAGCTGTAATTCTGCAATATAGACTTCTGTTTTCATTTGAAATGTTTTAGAGTGATTTTCATATTTTATTATACTTATGCAATCAAAAAATAGCAAAGAAATTTAGTTGAATCCAATGAAATATAAAATTATAAAATAAATTTTTGTAACTTTTACCCTTTTCTCTTCCTTCCCTCTAAAATATTTGGAACTTTTCCATAGAATAAGAAGTATGCTTTTGGCTGAAGATACAGTGAAACTTTTCTTAATGAGCATAATTTGTTCCTGAATTTTGCTTATAATGTAAAACACTCATTAAATGAAACAATTTTTTTCCAGAGAATCAGTGTAAAATGGGATTATATGTTCCAATGTGGAAAAAAATTATATTATTATTTATATTACTAGCTTTTTTAAAAAGAAAATTATCTAAAGAACTTGTGCTGAGACAGTATGATAAGGAGACTCAATAATAGCTTAATAAATTTGTAGCATGCATAGTTACTGCCTTATCAAGGTAATTCTTCTTGACATACAATACAGCAATTTTCCAACTTTGTTTTTATAATGTTGCTTTGACTGCTGAAGTTTTATTTAACAGAAACAATGGTGAATTTTTACCATTTTCTGATTAAAGTGGGAATTACTTCCTTTCACTTTAGCAGTTGTAACTGCCAAAACTAGTATAATGAAAGATTAGGACTTGACAAAATATTTATTTAGGTAGAATTCCAAAGTTATAATATTTACATTAGTACTTGGTGATAGAAAAAATTTATTACCCATGTCCTTTTTATTTTAAATTTTCTGATCAAAACTATGTGCTTATTATAAATTTAATTTAAATTTGCAATAATTTGATGAATCTTCATCGGCTTATTATTTCTTTGTTAAATCTACTTTCATACTTTTATAATACTAATTCATACTTTTATAAAACTAATTCATACTTTCATAATACTAATTCATACTTTCATAATACTAATTCATTCATACTCTTACATTTTTGGAATTCATTGAAATGTCACATGCTTCTAATAAATGCTACTGAAGCTGTAATCTTCCAAATTTTGCTATACTCTTTAAGAAATTAATAAGAGTATAGATTAAAGTAATTTTTTAAAGATTAAATTTCAGAATAAATATATTTCAATTTCATTTATAGACAAGAAGATGTAACTAAGCCAAAGTTTGAACGTCCTGACTGTCTGCTAATACCAAAAGAACCAGGAAGGAGTGGTCCTCCTGCCAAGTTAAATAAGAAAACTTCTGATCATGTATTTGTAGAATTTGGTTTACAAGTAAGTTTCTATTGAAATACATTGCATTGCAATTACATTGTTAATTTTTGTATTATCACTTTTTTTTAAATGAAAAATAATGGAAACAAGGAAAAATCATTTACTTTAATAGAGCATGTTCATAATTGCATTTTTCATTTTTTTTAAGAATCTTTTTATTCTATAAAGTTGTATTCGTCTAAAATTATTTTATCTTAGAGAAAAGGGTCAATCCAATTGCTTTGTAAATTTCTCATTTAGGTTTAAGTGTAAAGACAAATGAAATATTTCTTCATCTTAAGATTTAAAAAATCATTCTTGGATTAACTTTTTTTGATGCTGTTTATGTTTTCTTTTATTTGAATTGTGATAAGTCAAATAAGATGTATTATTTGCTTTTAGTTGACTTATGATTAAGCTACTGAAATGGTTTAAATATTCTGATAGCCTTGTATTGAGAACATTGCTTTATAAGTGATACTTAATATTTCATCATTCCTTGAAGTACTTGTGTGAAGTAATTAATTTAAAATTATATCATAAATTTCTTTTACTTGCTTATTTGACTTTTGCTGTTCTAAATTCTTATTTGATTTCAATGTATATGAAGTATCATTACATGTGTATGGAAAATTTTCTCTATTTGTAAATATAATTACAAATTCTAAACATAACTACATTTCTTCTCATAAAATAGCGTTTTTTTAAATTATTATAATATGAAAGTATTTTTCTCTCCCTTTAGCTTTTGCTCTTTTCGTTGAAAAAGGATACATTTGATAAGAATAAAAAGGAAATCCTGGAGATGTTAGATCCTTTTGTTGCTCTTCTTGCTGATTGTTTAGCATCCAATAATGTTTTTTTTTTTTTTTTTTTTTTTTTTTTTAAGTTACATTTATTTTCCAAAATTGTCTAAGTTATTTTTCTTTTACTTTTCAAGTAAAAATACCTCCCAAAAATACATATTTTTAGAGATACTGTAGTTATTAGAGTTGCCAATGCTAATAACTAAAAGATTTTGTTTTTACTTTCATTTATATTGCTTCTTTTTTTTTTTTTTCAGATTATAATTTTAGCACTGCAATGCTTAAAACCACTTTATAAATATCCTCTTCCTTCTTTTAAAACTATTACAAGGAAAATTGTGAACTCTCTGTTTCTTATTGTGAATAAGTATGCTGCAGTTGGAATGGCTCAGGGTGAAAATTTTGAAATGGTTGTAATGTGTTTCAAGGTAAGAATTCACTGCCTTAAAATTTTTTGATATTTTTTATTAATTTTTCACTTGATTTTTATTTTCTAAGTTCTTGTTATCTTTCAGCTACTTACTGTTCTTGTGAAAGATTCTCAGTACCATGTCATGAATGAAGAACAGCTTAAATCCTTACTCAGTTATGTTGAGCAAGACATGTATGACTATTTAAGACAAGCAACAGCTTTTACACTGTTGAAGGTATGTTTTTATAATAATAGTTTGCAATTTATTAGTTTTTATGCTGATTATTGCAATTATTGGTTCTTATACTGATTACTACAATTATTAGTACTTTCTTTAATCAACTATTTTGTCTCTTTCTCAGGCAATTTTGTCTAAAAAATTACAAGCACCAGAGCTGCGAGGAATATTGAGTAAAGTTGCTGAAATGTCTATTACTTCTGAGCAAGCTCATGTCAGAAATCAGTGTAGACAGGTCTGTTCAATTTTTTTTATGATTTATTTTATTTCATAATTGCTTATGCATCACTTACATATTGTAGAATTATTAATGTATAATGCCAAAGATAGCTGGTTGTCAGATGTCTGTTATAAACTCATAATAATATGTGTGTATGTATGGGGGAGAGGGGGATATATGCATGCATGTAAAGGGTGGTCCAAATAAGATAAAATTTGAATACAGATTATTCAGATGATGTGCTTTACATTTATTAATTAAAAAAAGTTAGTACAAAAATTTACCAATAAATTGCGTTATAACACAAATGGCATATATTGTAATCGTGAAACATAATTTGCATTACAGTGCATGTATATTAAAAAAATGTTTTCGATAAAAAGAAAGCAGATTCTGCACAAACATTAGTTTCTTTTTTGTCAGTCATGTCTACATTGCAAGACAAAGTGCTTCTGATGAAATTGTTCTGCCAGAACCAACAAAACTCTGTTGTAACTCGAAAGGAATTTCGTCGTATGAAGCAGATGCAAAAAAGTCCAATGTCTCCAGTTGCCCTATGTAAGATGATGCAGAAATTTGAAAAAACTGGGCAACTTGGCATTCTTCCAGGTAAAGGACGAAAAAAAAATCCTGTCTTCCACCGTCGAAAATATTGCAACCCCACACATTGAAGCCAGCAGTCAGTCGCCACATAATAGTGTGAGTTTGCCAATTGTTTCCTCTGTTCTGGATATGCCATATTCAACTGTACAAAAAAAACATATAGCAGATTTTGGCATTTTTATCTATACAAAATCAAGTCTGTGCACCTGTTGCAAGATGGGCACTTTGAAGTCCGTAAAACTTTTGCATTTCAGTTCCTTGCTCAAATGGTGTTTGACATAACTTGGCCATGGAACAAGAGATAACTTCCAATGGAATCCAAACCTGTTCCGTCACAGGACAACGATATCATGATATGCTGAGGGATTTTGTAATCTCACCTCTTTTACAGCATGGATGCCTTCAAGACATTATTTTCATGCAGGATAGTGTGCCACCTTATTTGGTCCCCATGTAAAGCAATTGTTGATACAGCATTTCTCAGAAGCACATGTTATCAGCCGTCATTTCCTAATAGCATAGCCACCTCTCTGGCCAGACATCATCCCTTATGACTTTTGGTTGTAGGGTTATTTGAAGGACAAAATTCAGCGCCTTATTCTTAATATTCCAGCAGACTCACTCCGGTCATCTATAGAAAATATGGTTCTCCAATTATAGCATATTGTTTAAAATAAAGGAGGACATATTGAACAATTTTAATTTTACTTTATTTAACAATTATAAAATATATTAAATGGCTTTATGTGTATTACAACACTACCTAATGGTGACTTTTTGTACTATTTTTTTTTTATTTAATAGATGTAAAGCACCTCATCTCAATAATCTGCAATTCTTTTTTCAGATCAATAGAATGCATTTTAGAACACTTATTTCTTGCTAACCTTATATGTATGTGTGGTGCTAAACAAAAGGCTTAGTGATTTTTATTAAAAAGTAGCTCCTGTAGAATTCTACAAAAATCAAAGATATTTCAATTACAGTCGGCTATTTATTTCTAGTTGTTAGTTACAAGCATTGATAATAATGATGAAAATTATATAAGAAGTAATTATTCTAATTACAAATTTCTTCCACTAAACAACTTATTTACACAACTAGAACAAGCATTCTGTGAAAATTATTTGAGAGGTTTTCATTTATCTTGGAAATATATAACAATTGATTAATTTACAGCTATGACTGACTTGTTAAACATCAAATTTTTATGTTAGTTAATTTGCATATTTCCTTCTAAATGAATGTTAATACATCTAGAATGTGAATCATCTGAGTTACAAGAATTTATATTATGATGGTAAATACTTAGAACCTTAAAAAGTGAATTAATTTTTTTAAGTAACATCTCTTTATGATAGAACTTAATTTTGAATTAAGAAGAGTTTGAAGACTAATTTACCAGAATTTTTTTATTTATACTGTTAACCATAAATATAAAATGTATATATAGAGAAAAAAAAGTGACATTTCAGTTTATTTAAATTGAATTATAATGATGGGAAATTTCAAGCAATAGATTATCAAAAAATTCTTTAGTTTATCTTAAAAGATATTTTGTACAGTTTCAATTTTTTTTAAAATAAGCATGTGAATATCTTTTAATTAAGATACTGATTAATCTGATGCTTTAATTATTTTATGAATATGTAGATAATTCTTTCTTTTTATTTGACTGCCTAGTCTGTATATCTAACATTTTTATTTAAAGGGACTTTTATTTAAAGGACATTAAAATCATATTACTAATGTCTGTTATAATTTGGTATGACTTCAATGAATTATGTAGTGAATATTTATCTAAAAGTTTATAAATGTGTCTGAGAATTAGAAATAGGGGACAGAGGAGTTTTAAGTGAAATATTAACTCTCATTTGATTTTCAGTGTCTAATTGAAATCCTCATTTGTGCATTGTGTAACTTCAGATAACATGCTAATCTAATGTATCAATTCACTGAGAAGAGGATGATTATTCAAATATGAATGTGATATATGTATAAGGTTGAATTATGAATCAACTTGTTAATAATTGAAAAGTAGTTTAGTAAAAATAAACATTTAATTAGAATAAAGATTATATGAGCGATACACGTCTTACTTCGGTTTTACATCTTACTCCATTACATATTGATGCCAATATTCATTTACAAAATATATTAAGATGAATACAATTACGATTATTTAATCGATTCACTTTATGTGAACCTTACATTCGGCCCCGCTCAATATAAAATTTAGACAGTCAAAAATAAATTTTAAAATTGAAGCGTAAAAGAAACAAAAATTTTGATGACAGCTCAGTAGTTCTCATTCTCTTCGTCTGTGCTGTTCTCTTCGTTGGTCGGTGTATTTCGTTTAAAGTAAGGACGAAGATGTTGTACGTGAACAACCTTGACAAATTTGTTCTGTTGTGTCGTAGACTTGATCTCGTAGACTTGATCCTTATATATGCTTTATCTAATCTTTAGTGCTGTTCTGAAGTAATTTTATTTGAATATTTATATGATCTAGGTTTCAAAGTAATGCCTAAAAATTACAAGCATTTTAAAAATTCTAAAATTGTTTTTCCAAAACTTTTATTACAAGTTTACGTGTGTATTACTATATTCCATATAGTTTGTGACTGATTTTAAATTGTGTTACTTGTTGTTACAGGTTTGTATGCAGTATATGCTGGACTATCCCCTTGGAAAACATCTTGAAAAGACTATAACTTTTTTCATTTCTCAACTTGAATACCCTATGGAGCATGGCCGTGTCTCAGCTTTAGAAATGATTAATTCAATGCTGAATTTTTTTCCTGAAGTAAGAATTTTAAATTTCATTAGATATTTGCATTGTTTTATAGTATTTAGATTTTTACATGCTCCTTTAGAACCACAGTTTTAACCGACTTGATTATATTTGTCTTTAGTCTATATGATGAGAATTGACAGGGGGAGAATCGCCCTTCATTGTAGAAAAAGTAATTGGACAGAATATGTGTAGTTCTATTTGAACATAGTGAAAATTATTTAATGAATTATATATATATATATTTTTTTAATTAAAAAAAAGTCTTTTTCTTGTCTTGCTGTAATTGAAAAAGAATACTTACTTATTCTCCACTGAGCAAATATGTAGATGCACCACATACTATTTATGTATTTAAAAATAGTAACATAAAATATAAGATTTTTTTTTGACAATCTATTTAAAAATATAAATATTTCTGTGATATTCAAAATAGTATTATAAATTAAACACCAATAACAATATTTAATTTATATACAGAGGAATTTGGCTAAGTTGGACTTTTTTAATCCAAATTCTTTGTTTATAATTATCTGATCCATCTGTTTTTCTACATGACTTAATATTAATGGGGACCTGTTTTAATTAGATATTTTTTTGTTCCATCAACTTCAAATTATGCGAGTTCTGTTGTATGCATAAATAAATAAATCCACATTATTTTGTATTCAATTATGTAATATCCTTCTTTTGGGAGGATTCGGTTGAATATTTTAGATGCAGTGTAACTTTAAACAACAAATCAGTGGAAGAAAAATTTATGTTGATTTATGTATGAACTCTTCTGAGCTGATTTAAAATTAGAAAGAAAAAAATATTTCGATATAATTTATTTTTATGTTGAAATACTTTTTTTTTTTCTAATTATTCTTGATTTAAATGATTTTTCAGAATGTGTTGAAGAGGCATTCAGCTCTTTTCTTGATACCACTGTCAGCCAGACTAGTTAATGATGTTCCGGAATGCCGAAAGATGGTTGCACAATGCATAAAGACACTTCTTACAAAGGTAATACATTTTCTTAGTTCAGGTATTTACTGTGATTCCTTTCAGAACTTCTGGAAGAAGACTTGATTCATTTAGTCCTTTTATATAAAGCATCTTATTAATAATCCTTTGGAGGAAAAGTAATACTGGTTACCTAGTGATAAGGTTTTGAGTTCAGAACAAGTAGACTATTGATTTGAAGCTTTATTCCAATGAATATCTACCGCATATGAAGGCCTAGGACATGATAAGCAGGGTGTCTTGAGTTGAAGGTTCTTTCAATAATATAGTGCTAAAATTTGAAAGAAGAATGTTAGGCCAAGTGTTAAACTCATCATCTGACTATAGAACTTTTGTGTTTCTTGAAAACCTTGTTGCTAATATGGATAAATTAAACTAAATATCACAAAAATAAAAAAATAAAGTATTAATGAAAGAGACAATTTAATTTGCTTTATTATGTTATATGTTCCAATCGGTGAAGTAATTGCAAAATCTTAAAACTCAAACTGTACTTAGAAGAAATAATTTCAATGATTTCAGTATGTTTTCATAAAATCTTTACCTCTAAAATGTTTTTAATATTCATTCAGAAAAGGCAAATAATTCTGAAACTATTTTTTTTAATCCTGAAACATATATAACAGTGCATAACTTTAGATATAATGTCCATAGAATGTTAACTGTTTTGATTTTTTTATCTAATTATATGGAACCTTCCATTTCAGGAATATGTTTTCTTATTGATACAATTATGAATTAAAGAATGGTTGAAGTGTTTTGAACAATGTGTGATTTTTATGTCAAATATAGTATCTTTGTATGATTTAATTTCAGCCTATAAATTTGAAAAGGCAAGATTCAGTGTCTGTGTGATCAACAATCATACCATTTAAGAGGATAATTTAACAATTAATTAAACTGTGTAGCATCAAAAATTACAGTTGCAGAATATTTCAGTGACATCTGTTATTTTAATAATTAAAAAAATTAAAATCTCTTGTTTTCTATTATTTGTTAACTTGAGACTGGCTATTTTTTAAATGTTTTGAATAAATGCCTGATAAAAATTTAATTGCCAATTCAATGGAAAAATCCTTGTAAAAGGTGGCAAGTTAATAGTTAATTGCTTACATGGGGGTAATCTGCTTTAAAAATCAATGAAAAATTAACAACAAAATATGAGTGGCCAATATCTTTTTTATGTTGTTATTGTTAAAATTTGTATCCGAACAGAAAATGAGATGTTAAAAAAACTCAGAATACATTGAATAGAAGAAAAAAGAAAAGGAAACTGTTTCTAAAAAAATGAATCTGAATGTTTGCATTTGAAATTAATTTTTGTTAATATTAATTTCATCATTATTGTATTGAATTGATATGCTCTTTGTACACTAATTTCATTTTTTCAATTTGTTTAGATTCAGCATGATGGTCGGTCATCAATATTTTCTGTGCCATTTGCATGGTTGCAAGCCAAAAAGGTTAGTTTATATTAATTAATAATATGTGCCCATTTTAAATTAATTTGTTGCCATTATATTTTCAAATACAAAACAAAGTATGCAAAACAACTTTTTTTTTAAATAAAATTTTCTCTTTTGCAAAAAAAAATATAGCTAAAAATTGCTTTTTTTTTTAACTGGCACAATCTATTGCCTTCACATCAAAATTTGCAATTAAAAACCTATTTTTGTAAAATTCCTTTGTAGGTTTCCATGAAACGCTTAGGGGCACAAATATGCGGTATGTTTGCTGAAATAGAAGGTGAACTATTTGAGCATCGCTTCCATGAGATTTTGCCTATTATTACAGAACTTGTACTTACAGCCAAATCAGAAGAAGTAAGTTTCATGGATATTTTCCCTTATTTTTTAAAACTGACTAATAATGCTTTTTTTTTTTTTTTTGTCAGTTATGAAAAAGTTAAAAATTTTTTATTTTCTTTTGTTTATCAGAAGTATTAAATTTTTAATTAAACATCACCCCATTGTGACTAATATAACATTGTAAAGATTTTGACAAGCATTAATATTGCAAAGAAATCTTCAATAATTTCTAAAAATACCTTTTTTCCTTATGTTTTATTAACATTACTCAGTGTAACATATTTATATGCAGAAATTATTTTAAAAGATAATGCACATTAAATCTGCTGAGGGCCCATTGGTCTGGTGCTGAAACTTGAATAAATGTCAGATAAGCTGTTATTCTTGTCATCTAACTCTGAATAATCCATGTGTATATTCAAAATGGGGCATTAATCTAAATTGATTGAGAAAATTTGTTGCATGTTATTACTAAATTCTAAATGAAGCATATGAATAGTATTTAAATGTTTCTGAGTAATGCTGTGGTTATGTTTCTTTTTAAATTATTGCAAAATTGAGAGAAATATGTTTTTTAATTGTGACTAAAATCATATTATAGAAAAGATTTTGTTTCTTTAATAATTACATCCAATTTCTTTTTTTTTTTGTATTACAATAAAAGTTATATATATGTAATGATATTTTAACTCTAATTTCAATTTAATTAATTTTCAAGATTTTATCTTAATTTAGCCCATAGTAACTTTATTCTAAAATATTCTCTTATTTCATGATCCAATTCCACTGTGTCTACTTAATTAATTCAAGATAATCTTTGTTAAATTGCAGAATCAGCTAAAAGTCTAGCTTTCCCACACTCCGCGTGAAGAGGTAAAATACCGCTGATCAGGCAAATTCTTTTTTTAAAATCTCCCTGTGTTTCTCCTGCCTTCTCCGCGCGTGTTAGGAAAATCCCTATCGAAATCTCGTAATATATTAGCATATGAAAAAATGTTTTCCCTATCAAAATCCTAGGTTATATAAGACCAGGGATAAAATGTCCAAGAGCTTTTTCCTCATTCCTTTTCTGTGTTGTTCTGTGTGCTCATCGCTTGTACATATGCCTGCTTCTTAAAAATGAAATAAATCGACGTCACGAAATAGCAAGTCTCTTCACTGTCTTCAAACTGCATTCTGTTTCACATAAAATAATGCTTACATATATATATAATTAAAAAAAGAAATGTTAAAAATTCCTCTTTGAATTATATAGGTAGGACAGAAAAATGACAGCCTAATTTGAATTCATATTGCACTCATACATTTGAACCATGTGATGTTAATTCCTCTTGATTTGAATGTTTGTTTGACTTCAAACTGATTCTTGAATTTTATTTTTGCAATTCACTTAATACACTTTAGGTTAAAAGCCAAGCTGATGAGAGATCCACCGACCATTTCCTGTACCAAATCCTGAATTCTTTGACTAAAATGCTGTCTTTTTGCCCTGTTATAAGAAAGAAAGATTTTGCTGATAGTCTGAAATCATTATATGGTAAGTTCCCTCCCTCCCACTCTCCTTACAACGATACCTTTTTTTCTTTTGTGGACAGCCTAAAATTTTTTAAGTCCAAATCTATTAAGAATAAGAGTTTTTTCTTTTATTATTTATTATATTCTGTATTTAAATATGGAATTTATATATATGTGATATTTAAGAAAAGCCAAATTATATTTCAGATGAACTTCAAGGCCTTATTCTTTATCCTCATGTCTGGGTTCGATTCTCCACAAACCAGCTCTTTAATTTAATGTTATTATCTTATTCTGTAGAGGAAATTGTGAAAGCCATTTGCAAAAAGAAAAAAGATAATTCTGTTTTCCTTAATAGCAGACAAATGGTAAGATGAATAGTGTTATAAAATATTTGGGTATTTATATTTCAATCTATTCTATCCTATAAAATGCCCGTTTTTGTATATAATATATTGTTGCTCTCTCTCTCTCTCTCTTTCTTTCTGTGCATACATTTGTAATTTCTTGATTTTTTTTAAAAAAAAAAGGTCACCAATGAATTCTTTAAATAAACATCTTTTATGTTTATAGAAACTGAAAAAAAAAAACTAAAAGGCAAACACAGTATTATTTCAAGCATTTTATATAAAATGCTTTATTTAAATAACAAATATTATTAATTAAATAAAATTTAAGAAAATTCTGAGTTTGGTTTTAAAATTGCTAAAAGACTGATAATTGATATTAAAATAAAAAATACAGTTATTTATAATTGTTGAATTATTAAGATTTGGTTTAAAATTAACTTGAATCCGATCCAGAGTATGAATTTTCAGATGAATTACGCCATCTGTTTTCCTATGCTATATTCTTTTCCCCTCATAAATAATTGTACATTTTTTTTTCTTTTATTATTATTATTCATTTTATATCTATTACAGTACAAAAATTTCCATTTGCATGATAAATATCTGAACCTAGATCAGATTTCAGATAGTATTTCGAATCTAGTATTCAGATAGTAACCAGTCAGATAGTATTTAGAACCTAGATCAGATTTCAGATAGTATTTCGAACCTAGTATTCAGATAGTAACCAGTCAGATAGTATTTAGAACCTAGATCAGATTTCAGATAGTATCTTTTTTTTTCATTGTGAATCAAACTGAAAGTTTTCTTGGTTACAATAGATGTAATAGGTGCATTTAAAAGGCACAAAGCTATTTCATATATAATAACCGAACTATGCGATTGTTTCCATCATAATAGTCTAATTATACTGTCTAACTCCTCCCCTTAATCTTTTCTTCCATCTTTTTCCTTGTAATGAACAAGATCTATCTTCAAATGTATACTGCTAGTTTTATATTTGAAAGTGTAAATCATTAAATCAATTAGAAGGGATTTGAAAATGCTTATTTATATTACTGAATTTAAAATCTCTCCTGTAAGATGAATTGGACCTATTCTTTTTATCTCTTAAATTTGTAAATGGTTACCTTATATTTAACTTTTTTTTTTTTTTTTTTTTGTATTGGGGACATTTGAAGCTGTTCTAAAAGGTATTCTCAAAATTGTTAAAATGCCTTATTGGCCAAATGAGTTTTTGGGTCATATAAGACTTTATTGATTATTAAATTTACTAATTATATATATATATATATATATATATATATATATATATATATATATATAACATATTTTGATTGAAGTAGAATGCAGATTCGAAGCAGTGAAGAGACTTGGTATTTTTAATTACGTTTTATTCTATTCCGAGTGGCAGGCATGATTATATACAACAAAACGCAACTCGGCACACACAGAAGAAAAGGGGGGGAAAAGGGATGAACAGATGATCACTAATCTTATATAACATATGATTTCTGGCCAGGTGCTAATTCAATATACATGTGACCTTTGACATCTTTTGAAGGGTAAAAGTATCACTTTCATTTAATACGTAGTACTGATGGCGCATTATTTTTACAAAGCGATTAATTAAACCGAAAGTGGAATTGGATCACGAAATAAGAGAATATTTTAGAATGAAATTACTATGGGCTAAATTAAGATAAAATTTTGGAAATTAATTAGATTGAAATTGGAATTAAAATATCATTACATATATATATATATATATATATTATTTTAGCTGTATGAATTTCGGTTACTACTATATTCGGTTACAAATTCAAATTTCTAAATTGTACAAGATAACTTTAATTACCCATCATTAGTGAAATTCATATAGCTAAAATAAAGGCTTATTTGGCTAAGTTTTAGTGTCATCCCCTTCTTGGAGCTATCTAGACCTTAGTTGCTTTTGCAGACTCTTATTCTCCACCGTACTTGAATGAGCTTGTTGGTTGAGTTCTTAGACAAAAAATTATTAAAGCTGCTTAAAAAGTGTAATCTTTTCTTTAACTATGGAGGAGATAATTAAAACCTTGAGTTAAAATAAATCTTCCCTGTTTATTAAAAATGACATACATCTTAAGTATATATAATTTGCTTATAATTTTAATTTTAAAATATAATAAACTGTTCCTTTATATATAATTATATAGAAAATAAGTTATTTTAAACTACTAGGTATAGTCAATAAATAACGAGACACAGATTATAGGGTAGGAGAATTAGGGCTTCTCATTTGAATTTCTGCAAAAAAAAAAAAAAAATAAAAAAATTGTTGCTTTAGCTGTGTGTAGTTTAGTTTTATTATGCAGTAGGGTGACATCATGAGAAGGTCTATTTGGACATTTAGATTTAATTGTTTACCTGAGTTTTGTTAACATTTCTGGATACCACTGTATAATAAAAACCATGTTTTGAAAATTAATGAGGATTCCTTGCAGTCAAAGAACAAAAGCATTGACTTGCCAACACTAGTGTGGGGAATCTTAAGCTACTTGGTTATGACCCTTTTTGCTTGCATGACAATTATTGTCACTTAAAGAATGAAAAGCATGAGATACTTTTCATCATACCAGAATCTACATTTCAGGCTCTCTTCTTTTTTTTCTAAATACTATAATTTTGTTTTAATGGCCTTTACCACATTATTTATTCACTGTGCCAAATATGATATTCTTCTAAAATTAAGCTTAATTGTATTGTTTTATAAAGAATTGTATATGCAAAAAAATACTACCAAATATTGATGACAATTTACACAAATATCTGACAAAGTGAGAAAATGTAAGGTTTGGTAATATTAAATTATAATTTAAATTCTGCTATTATTTTTGTTCAAATAAAAAAAATATCTTTTATCGTTTTCTAAAATTATGCATGATTAAAAATTAATTGTCACCATTTCAGTTGCAAAATTTGGCTTTTCATTATTTCATTTTCTTTCTAGCTTAGAGATTTATCTGCAGACTTCTCTACACAACTACAAAGTCCATTCTTAGATGAAAAATTTGGGGAATTGGTGAGTTTTATTTAGAAATTTATAAAATATGTATGTAAAGTTATTTTTTAAAGTTTTGAGTCATGAGTAATTTACTGTTTAAAACAGAAGAAACTCTGAATGATTTGTTACAGATCATTCGCAATCTTATCTACTTAGCCAGAATAATAGCAAAACTTCCTGAAAAATCCATCCAAAGTGAAGAAACAGTTGTAGTTACTTTAGATTGGATGATCCGAAGGCTTTGTCGAGAAGCAAAGAGAGAAGTAGCAGATAATCCTACATTTTATGAAAGGGTAAATATAAGCAATTTCTTTAAACTAATTTTTAATTTCATTAAACGGAGAAATTGAAAATCAGAATATTTTTTAACTGGAATACATATTTTCTCATATCTTGAAATCATGTTAAGATCTTATGCATGTTTATATATATACATATATACATATATATATATATAATATGTGTGTGTGTTAAGATTTTTTTTTTCTTCTTCTTTTAGAAATAAATAAATTGCAGTAAATTTTTTAATTACTGCAATTTTGATTTTGGTATCGAAAATTCTTTAATAATGTGAAAACTGAGAAAAAATTTTATAAAAATTGAATTAAATTTATCGTTCTGGTTGCTATTTTTGTGAGACTTTGTTTATTTTACATGCTGATTGTGACATCCAGAATTTGATCAATCATTAATAATGATTTAAATAAATGATAATTTTTAAAGATTTAAATTATCTTAAGTCCAGAAAAGTTCAGGATAAGTTAATGATAAATATTCTAAGTATTAAAAAAATTTCAAATGTTTTAGTGGCAAGTTTTAAAAGCATTAACTAAATATGAAAATATAAAATGTGAATTTCACCATTTTTAACTAGATTAAAAACAAATTAACAATAGTGGAAGAAAATATTTCTGTAAGGGCGACAATGGATTTAAAATAATAAACAGAAAACTGAATTTAGAGCTCTTTAATAGAATAAGTATTTTTACTGAGTATTTTCTTTAGAGTAAAACACTTCATTCTTCCCATTTCCTTATAATTTTTGCATTTCTCTTTTATATGCCTTATCTTTTAATATTGTATCTAATTGTTCTTTTTTTTTTTTTTAGAGAAGATGTGTTTTTATGTTTATGGCTGCATTTGCTGGTGTAATAGAAAAAGAGAAATTAGTATCTCTATTAAGTAATATGCTAGTCCCATTATGTAGAGAAATTAGTGACGCTTCAAAATATACAAGTAAGTTTCAGTAAACTCTTTCCATTGTTATAATCTATCAATTTTATCAACATATCAATGAAATTTAGCTTTTATCACACATTTTTCTGTAACAGTTTATTTCAATGTGCTTGAAAGCTGTGATAATCCATAGTAATTTAACAGAATGATGTGATCTTCTTGTATTACAGGTTCTTGGTACAAACCCAGATCCACTTAAGACGGGGGAAAAAACACTTAACATGGAAAAGTCCCATCACGATGGGACTTTTTCATTTTAAATCAAAAGTCAAATATTCTCCAATTGTTATGGTTAAAATTTTGGAAAGAAGAGAGCTGGTTTAGGCTTTGCCCCCATCATTTGAACACAGTTTGAAATTGCATGCTCAGTATAAAAAATAGTCTTATATTACTTTAAAATTGCACATTAAAATGCATTAGCTAAACAAAAGTTAATCATTAATATTTACATTTTTATGATTATTCATATTAGATTAATGATTTTGTTTTACTTTCCTTTAAATTGGAGGTAACCTCAATCATTATGGGGTGTATTTTAGAATTTGATAATAAAAAAAGATTTAATAGCTTTGTGAAATTTGTATTTCTAGATTCATTGAATTGTTCTCTTTTTCATAATGTGGCTTCAATGTTTGTTTGATCATGCTAGCTTTAAATTCAATTAAAACTGACAATTCTTAAAATTCAAAAAGTATCAATTTAAATGTTTATAATGTAGATGTTAATTTGTGCTATTCATCTAGCAGCTGGAATTTCTGTTTTTGATCTAAATATACATTTTAAAAAGTGAGCAGTATCAATATTCTTTCAACTTTACTTTCAAAAACTTTTAATTACTTTTGTTCATAAAAGAACAGTCTCGCTTATTTTCAGAGTGTTTTCTTAAAACAAACAGCACTTCCTAAACCGACCAGCAATGTATTGGAATTTCAAATAATTTCCCTGGTACCAAGAAATCAAATAATTATCAGAGAAAAGGAAATTTTTGTATTAGGTATAAATTGCAAATAAAAAATTTGTTTGTTGAAAATTTGAATTATTCATTTGTAAAATTTCTTTTATCTATTCAAATAAAAGAGTAATAAATTCATGGAATTTTTTTACTGGGAAAGGAAAAAAATTCATTTCTAGAGTTTGTTTGAAGCGTAGATAGAAGTTTGTGTAAAATAACATTTCAGATCATTTTGAAAAGGTGGTATAAAGATAGATATTAAATTATAAATATTATCTTCTTTGTAGATGAAGATATAAAGAAGATTGCACAAGAAGCCCTAGATATAATTAAAACTATTGTGGGTGTCGATATATTTTCTGATGCATATGCACAAGTACAAACAACTTTATTTAAGAAGAAAGTGAAGAGGAAACAAGAAAAAGCTCAAGAAGTAAGATACTTTAATTTTCAATTGTTGTTAACATTTTATAGGCATTTGTAAATTTTGAAAGATTTTGAAAATTTGCAAATTTAGTTGTAAAAAACAAAATTTATTCCCATTTGATAAATTGAAGAACAAAGATACTCTGTGTGGAGTCAGTTAGTTTAATAGAAGATGTAGTACGAATTTAATAAGTTTTGAAAAAAGTAGCCATTTGTTTTGTATTAATAAACAGCTATTCTCTTTTTTTTTTTTTTTCATGCACCTAAAAATAATATATTGACAGAAATTTTATTTTTGAAATATTTGATTTGACCCAATTACTCATAAAAGGTACATGCATGAATTTCCTTTTAAGTTTGATTGCAATGTAGAGGAAGGCAGATTTAGAACAATATGTATTGTATGGAATGCATAATCTGGAGAATAACTTAAGAAATCATGCTTCTCTCTGAAGTTTTTAAATATATATGTAATG
>JAPMOR010052202.1:194-34009 GCA_026543865.1 Argiope aurantia | reverse complement strand
ATTTCTTGATTACCGCCTTTCAGCAAATCTTAACATAGTACATCAAGTATATTAGAGTATTTTACTTTTTATGGTACCACAGAGATTGAAAATATAAATTTAAGGTGTTGACATGGCCTAAAATTTTTTTATTTAAAGTTGAAATTTATCAATTCTTATTTTTTATTTATAAAAACAAGCATACCATAATTATATATATATATAATGAGTTCAGAATATTGAATGATGAAAGAACATTATTGGAAATTTTCACAAAAGTCAATTCTTTAACGTAATCAACTACTTTAAAGATTGTATAATGAATTCCTTTTACAGTATTTATACACTCAGATATAAATTAATGTGATAAACAGAATTTTGTTTCAATTTTCAAGTTTAAAATTGTCCTGCTGATAACTTTAGGAGAGGTTGGTTTTATAGCAAGATGAAATGCCTATTAGGAATTCCATAAATACAATCATTTTACTTTTAGATTTGTGTCTGAAAAAAGCATAACAGCTTTATGATAATTTAACATGTGAAATATTTATGCATATACCAGAAAATTGAAATTGTCTGAACATTCCCTCTGTCCTTAAATGAGTATTTTTTCAATAACATAAAGCAGGGGTAGACATTAAGTCAATCGCGATCGACCGGCGAGCCACTAAGACATTTTTGGGGAATCACCTTTACCTGAAACCTAAGGAAGCGCATGCTAAAAGAAACCATTTGTTACATATTTGGCAATGTTGATGCGGAAGAAATAACTGATAATATACATTATGTATTATCTTTATTTCTTGAGGAAAATGAAGCTTTTCTCCTTAAACATGTCACAATTTTAAAAGCACGTAATTCGGAACCTAAGAATGACTTTTGAAAACAAATGGATGAAATAAAGTATTCTAATTTTAAAAAAAGTTGCATATCATATGACATCGTTTTTTGTTGTTATTGTTGTTGTTTCTACCTCTTATGGGTATCTGCATTTTCAACATAAATATAATTAAGACAACATATCATTCCGGTCTCATAGACTATCTCTTAGAAATAAATGCAAGATTAGCAGTTAGTAATTATATGCTGAGATATTCTAGCTTGGCAGACAGTATGCAGCCTTATTCTTCTACTGACTATAGCTACGAAAACTTACTTTAGAGGAAAACGATTTTTTAAAATTTATTTTGAAATATTTGATATTAAATGCATCGGTTGATATTATTATATTTGAGGGTATTATTATAATATTTGTACTTATATAGGTAAGTACATATTTCGTATTAATATATTCAGTGGGGTGTTTCCATGCTCTGTTAACATTTTACAGTATATTAATCTGAATTTAGAGAAAGGTGGAGCTCACGCAAAATAATTTCATCATTCAATTATATTTCAATGTTTGGGCAGCGAATGATTCAAAAGGAAGTATTTTGATGATAATTTGAAATTGTTTAGAAATATAATATAACTCACATTTCGCACGATCAGACATTGATTTCGAGAGTTGAAAACGGTACAATGCACTTCACAACTTGGATTATTCTCTCTAGCATTTGTTTTTTGCATCGAATCTGAATCGAATTTAACTTTTCCTGCTACGCTTACCAATACTAAACCCAAGTTTTGTGGTACTTATGTCTTTTCTTTTTCTTTTATTTATTTATTCATTTTCGACTCATAAAGAGAACTGATTGTATAATACACATAGATATTATAATTTTATGATGTGGCCTAAAAGGATAATTAAATCAGTTAGAACAGCTCTTTGGTTGTGTTTCTTTCTTTTCGAAATACATGTGAGAAAATTACAATAAAATTATTCATTTGATCTTTTGATTCATTAAATGCAACTTCTTTTACTTTTTTCGGATATTATAAAAGAAAAAAAAAATAAAGATTGCGATTCAAATTTTTCAATAAAGTGAAATAAAGATAAATCTAAATTTCCCTTTGTTTGAAACATTTTTATAAGCCGGAGAGTTTCATCTAAAGCATCCTATGAAATGATATAATATATAGAAAATAAGATACTACGGGCAGGCTAAGGCTCATTTTCAAAAATAAATATTTTATTACCATCATTTCTATAAAAAGTGAAGATTTGATGAAGTGTTTCATCATAAAACGCATGAGGTGCATTCGGTGGTTATATAGAGGCAGCGGTGATTAAATAGAAAAGTCCTTATTGGAAGATTTGAAACTCGATGACATAGAAAAGTCTACTTATAAGAAAACGGGTTCAATGCACGTGTTTTTAATGGTATGATGGGTCATCGTCTTTGTTTCAGTATTTTAAAGCGGAATTCAAATTATTATTCAAATCAGTGATGTCAATCAAAATTTGAATATTGGAAACAATTTCTATATAAAGGCTGACGTAGATTTTTTATATCTTCCAACAATTATTTCCTAAATTTTTTTTCTGCGTTATTTTAATTATAGTCTTTGCATCTAATGATATTCATTATAGTTTTTTTATGATATTTGATATATTCATTATTTATAATATTTGATATATTTATTTTTTTATAATATTTGATATATTCATTATAGTTTTTCTATTATAATGGTATCAGCTTCATTTCTCTATAATTTTCATATTTTTAATATATATATATTTAAAGATTAAATTAAGATTTAAAAATATTACCATTTTTGGACATTATTTCCAAAATAGGATTTTCACTTTAATTTTTATTTCGTAGTATATACATATTTTTTAAAGTTATGCTTCAGTATATTTTAATATACTGATTCAATTAAATTTATGCCTTTCATACGTATCAAATAAGACGTTGCTTCTTTTTTAGAAATTAGTTTCATATTAATCACTTCATAACCTAAAATGTCAATAATCTGGACGAACAAGCTGGTCACAAAGGTGGCTAATTTTTTAAAAATCCATTATGTTATTCTTAGCAAACAGCTCACAACATACATCTGAGGTATTTCTGTAACTACTCGGAATTAATTAAAAACACCACCTTTCTGATGTGATTTAAATTAAATGTAACTCATTTGGAAAAAACACAGGATGTTAAAATCAAAAACACAGCATTAAAATGAAAGATAATTAAGAACGATGATGGTCTGAGAAGGGAACATAGAAGCAGATATTGCAAAAAAACTAATGCACTTAACTATAGTTTCGAAAGCTTAAATGTATATAGCTATATGCTAAAAGATATGCGCTATAGCTATATGCTAACTTAGATACAATAATTGCCACAATGTTACTATTCTCTTATCCGTAACATTTTTATTGAAATTGTCAGAGGATTTTGAAAGATAATTATTTTGATTACGTTTGAACAGAAAACTGATTGTTCCGGTTTGACATACACTAAAAATGAAATTGCAGCTCTTCGCTGGAATAACAATAGTGTTGTTTCACTCAGAAGTTTGTGCTTTCATTAAAAAAATCCGACAATTTGAAACTGCAAAACAATTACGTATAATTTAGAAATTCAAATTCGAAATAACGATGGTGTTGGCTAAAAATTTGTACACAAAAATCAAAAATGATTAACTAAAAATTAAATTTAGGATTTTGTATCGAATGTTTCCTACCATTTCATGCAAGCCAAGATGCTTGATTTGAAAGCTTGTAGTAGTGGATTACTGGACCATCGCCCTTTACACTGGACAGCTTGTAAAATTCAAAGCAATAAAATTTTAGTGTAAGTCTTGAATTTCATATTTTCTTTGCTGTTTCTTTAGTATAATGTAGACTTTTTTGAGAAAATGTTAATTTTTTTCTGAATGTGGTGAAATATGTTATTGTGTTTGACTAAAATAATGTGCTTATCAAAACATATTTCCAGACAATTATGAATGTAAAATATATGCAGCTATAACTTATTGCTTCAATGAAGTTCCTGTTCCAAAAGTTAGTGCATCTTTATAGCTTGTTGTTACATGTTTAAATAATAAAAAAAAATGAAACAGAGAAAAAAAGTTAATTGATCGTTTTCAGGAAGAAAATATTTCAAGTTTTTCAAAATGTCATATCTAAAGGGAAGTTTTTATGCATGCATCTTATTCACGGCAGAAGAGAAAGTAATGTCTTAAAAAAATGTTTAACAAATTTGATATTATCTCCTTTAGTCTGGTTTAGTCTCCTTTAGTCTGGCAAAAATTACAAAGAAACAAAGAATGTTCTACATAATATATTTTTTACAATCGTGCAGTAAGGTATCTTTCATACTAAATCTCTGTAATGAACTGATTACCCGTATCAATATTTTCCAATAGACGCATTATCCCTCCTACTTGATGCAGGAGTATTTCATAATTATAACCCCCCCCCCATTTTTAACTACAGTTATCGGCGTTTAAAATTTAAAAAGGGGGAAATGAGAAAGAACTTTAGGAAAGGATGCTCAGAATATAAATATGTTATCCTTAAAAATTGAGTTATTTGATTACTTTCTATCATTATTAAAAATTGATAAATTACTCTGAATGTGTAGGAATAATTTTAATTTGCTTTAATGTTTAATTTGCCATGAAAGATGCGCATTTTTGTTTCTTTCACATCTTTTGAAATTTTAATACGTCTATGTTATTTTATTCATATTAATAACCCTCTTTGGATCTGTACTAAAGATATTGTGAGTCACCGTATCTCACTTTATACTTTCCACATCAGAACGAGAATGTTTGATTCACAATGGACTAAGCTTCCACACCTGTAAGAGAACGTTTGATACACAACGGACTAAGAGGTCCCAGCCATGTACACACGAACGGTAGGAATCAGCTCTCCACTTGAAGTTTGTTCAGGAGCAAAACCGACACTTACGGTTAGAATACATTACGACACGGTTAGTTAAGTATGCCATTAGAATACGTGGTCAATATTTCAAGAATTTAATAAATCTCAAATTCAAGAGAAAATTTAGCATGCATAATTATATTTAAGTAATTATAAAAGAGAAAATAAGCGACGGTGGTTGAATTTTTAGATAGATTAGGTGTGTTTGCTCAACTGTCTCAACAACATAACGACATAACTGTTAAAACAATAAATAATAAAATATACTGAAATATAATAACAATGTTGTTGATAATTTCTATTTTTTTATATTCTAATAATCATATTCGTGAATTGATAATGTGTAATTAATCATTAAGCTTGCATAAAATTTTTATGTTCTAAATACTATGGATTTTCAAATATCAACAGTCATAGAAAAAAAGAGAATAAAATTCTTCAATATGCTAGTAAATACAATTCTTTGTTTGTCGTAAAATCTTTGCATGAAAAAAATCATTCAAATTTTGATTATCTACTTATTTTATTCATGTATCTTTTATCAGCATGAAAGTATTGTCAGTGAATGTTTTGAGGGAATGACTAGAAACGTAACTAATCAAACAATGATGGACTGATATTGCGCAAACAGGGCAAAACAGGTTACAAAGGTATTTAGAATTTTCTGATTTCAAAATTTTAAGTTCAGTTTAGTTTCGGCATATTTTACGCTTTTATAGATAATAGAAATTAAACATTCATTTTCAACGTTACCTTAGGATCTAACTTCTAAGTTAGGGATCAAGACAGGAATTTCTATTTAGTAAAATTAGACAACTTCTCCTTATTAATACTTTGAAAAATACTTTCCTATAAAACAACATAAATGTGGGTAATATAGAAACAACAGACAAGATCTTTGTCTATATCATATCTCTGATAATTCATGCATTCCACTGATAGGAAGGCTTCGTTTTATAATTTAAAGCAACTTTTCTAACTTTGATCACGTTGTTACAAGGAGACTTTTGGTTCAAGCTTATTGACAAAGTGTCACAAAACTAATTGAGGAATTTTGAAAATCAAATCAAAAAGAAATAAATAAAATACGTATTGCAAGAAATGTATCGTTTGCATCTTGAAGCTTGGGAAATCTGTTTGAAAGCGACACTAGGGTTAATTTGGGACGGACCTTGTAATTTTAGTCCGTCATCAAATGACGAGTATGAACTTGCTGGCACCCCCTTTTCAAACTTCCACATCACACAAGCGGGTATAAAATTCTGGGAATTTTATACCACCAAATAGCAAATTTAGACAATGGCACCGACAGTTTTCACTGCAGAATGAGGAAAACAAAAGCTGGTTTGAAAATGTTGCAAGATAGTTGCGAAAAATTAAACAACGAAGTTTTCAGTGTAATCCCCATTTGTAGCAAAAACTCGGTTCAGTCTGAGGCAAAAATGAGGTACAAAATTCGGACCTCAAATAACTGACAATTGTTAGAAATCTCTTCCGGTTCTAACCACAACTGTTACAAATCTCTTCTAGCGTCATCTGTCGGTGACAATGTTAACTAAATTTTCAATTTGATGGGATAAATTTCCTGATTTCCCAAGCGTAAAGCAGCAAATGACACATATCTATCGCGTGCCGTCATTTTTTTATTGATTTTTTAAGGCATTTTTTGGGATATCCGGTATCTTGCAACAATCTCATATGCATAGAGACTTTCAGCGCAATCTGACTGTTGCGTCACTAAACCGAAGATTTTCACTAAGCCATCGTTATCTCTATAAATAGACAATAGGCTGTTTAATAAAATAGCTTAAAACTTTTTAACATCATCATTTAATTTATAATTTATTATATTCCTGAAGAAAATCAGATGAAAAATAATAAATTACGTACAGAGAAGGATAAGTGAGTTATTAAAAGTATGAACCTGTTGGATGGATAAACAGAAGTCATGTTGAAAGACGTCGATCCACACTAAATTAGACTCGTAGCCATTTCATTACATACACTAAGAATGCCTTTTTCTCTATATACTAAATTGCTTTGCCGTGATTACGTTTCATGAATATGCACATTTTTATCAGATTTCAAATAATTTATTTTAGATTTAAAATGCATGAAAATCATTAATAGTACTATGCTGCAAATGAGGAAATATATTACAATTAAAGGCAGAAATTATGCTGAAACATCTATAAAAAGATAGAAAATGTAGCTCCCGCTAAAAATGAATGATGAATACTAAACACCAATTGTAAAATAATTTTCAAAAATATTTTAATATATTATCTATAAATTAATCTCAAAAACCAAAATGTTAGCTGAAATTAATATGAATTAATATTTGAATGTTATTTTATCACATGTTTTTCTGTTTTTTTTTCCATATTTTTTTAATTAACTTAAATTTACTTCTTTATTTCCAAGAAATGCTATATATTTTGGCTTTTTAATATCTGGTATTTAAAGAGTGAAGTTAAAAATGGTGAAGCTTTCGAAATTCTTATTGATGTGTTTTTCATATTAGGGTGAAAATTGCCTTCATGTTACAATAATAGAGAAAGAAGGAGTAAGTACAAATTAGTTTAGCATGATCTTTTCAATATATTAAGAAGTTAAGTTATAATGTTATTTCAAGGATGTAAATATAATGCAAAAGGAAGCGAAATCAGAAAACTAAATCAAAATATTAAAAAAAAATTAAATTATCCGACATAATGGTATAATTCTTTGAATAACTTACAATAACATGAATAAAATAAGTTTTATTAAAAGCTGGTAGAGATTTTATGAATTTTTTTAAACTTCAAACTATTGCTAAACCAAAAATTGGCTATATATAATATTGTTACGAATCAGTAATGCTGCTTCCCAGCATAGTTGGTTCCATCATCAGAAAGACTGTTTTACCGTGATCGGTATTGCACGGAGTCCGGGTGTCACGTCGGAGGTCCCAGAGTTTGGCGACAAACTTGGCAACCATTTGGACACTTGGCGACGAATTTGGCGAGAAAATAGATTATACCCGAAACATCGAGAATTTTCCAGATCCGTCCACTGCGAACCGAGATACGCCTTGAAAGTTTCTAATTGGTTGAGAAGCTTCTATATCCGTCTTCTGAGACCTATAAAAGGAGGCAGTCTGCAGCTGCCAGAGGAGAGTAGTCGGAATCGACGGTGTAGAACGAGTCTTCCAGAGATTAGCAGAGCAGCGACGGAGTCAAGCTAGTGCTGAACTAAGCTGTGCGCTACTGTCTGCAGTAGAGTCTTGTTGTGTGCACGTCTCGGCTGAAGATAATTGTCTTCTCTGTGCTGTATATAGTTGTCGTCTTTGTGCTGTCCTGTGTGTCTTCGTGTAAATAAACGTCGTTGTTTTATTTTCTACTGCCGCCTGCTGATTGAGCGTTCTCCACACCATATAACTTCCATTATCCAAACGAACCCGGAAATTTCGTAACAATATATATATATATATATATATATAGAGAGAGAGAGAGAGATAAATATATATATAAGTGCTTGTAAATGACCCATTTAATAACAATGGGACAGTTAATTACTTATAAAACGTAATCACTATAAAAAGGTTGCGAAAAAAAGTGTTTAGAAAAAATATTTGCAAATTCTAACCACAATAATTAAATTACAAAATTTTTTTTTTGCTAATTTATAAAACTTTATTAGATATGAATAATTTTATAGAACATGTTCAGTATTTGAATATCTAAAATAAAAATCGGTTGTAAGTGTACCCATTCTTTCATAAATACACATTTTGAACAAGGATTTGTAACATTTTCATCAAGGGTAATAATTTTTAAACGTTTAGTAAATTGGGATTAAAAAATTAAGAAGTAGACACAAAATACTAATTTTTGGGCAGAAAAGTAAATTTTGACTATCCAAAAAATAAAAGATATTAAGTATAAACTCGCTGATTGTTGTTGAATATACAGACATTATGAGCACTCGACAGGTGCGTAAGTCATAGAATAGGATAAAAGATAAAGTAGGGTAATGGGAATGAAACAGACAATGTTCATGCATTATGCTCAATATATTTTTTTCATTTGATATTACAAATCACATAAAGTAATAATAAGTGTAATATTTCGCGTCTATACTACTGTACATTGGCTCTAGCCAATTATACTATATTACTCGTTATGTTTAATTTATAGCCCCAGGAAATCGTTATGGAAATAAGAACTATAGATAAGAGTGGTGCCAGAATATAACGCATGATGGTAACTAAGAGAGTAATCTGTGTTGGTTTGACTGCCAGTCTACAAAAATCAGTTATATTACTGAAATTACAGACATTATATGGGTGGAAAACTAGAGAGAGACATTCTGTCTCCAATTGCTAGGAAATCGGCCATTAGAGAAGTAGTAAGCATTGCAATCTGAGCAGATACACTATTTAAAGAGCCCTCCTAAATTTACATTTGTCATTGGGAATTCTTAAGCCCAAATTAGATTCTAAGATATTATTTTGCACCACACCAGCAATTTCTTTGTCCTAATGTGAGTCGCAATATCACCACCTCAGTATTACTTGATATCATAGTGCGGTTGTATCGGCTAAATTTTTGTGAGTGAAAGAATATATCAAATGGTCAGGCATGAATACTACCTTCCAACACTTCGTAGAATGTGTAATGAAACCGGATGAACGATATATGGCAGTGCTGAAACCACCCACGTCAAAAAATATCTTCTGTAATGCTTTTATAATGGTAGAATTAACTTCAAAATCTTCTGGTTAATTGTTCGTAAACATACGAAAATGATATTGAGGGCATTACAATGAATAATGGGCATAATAATAATGCTTCATAAAAGAAAATAAACTCTTATGATTGTTTTTCTTATCTTATCAATATTCATAAATTGACATTCTTTTAATGTCTTATATCACCTATATTTCTATAATTAAGGTTTGTTTCGCTATATTTAAGTTAGGGCTTATTTGTATATGGTATTTATAACTTTATTAACAAAACTCAGTTACAACTAATTTTTGTCTTACAGAAAACTTAACCTCCTTTAATTTTTAGATATAAGTGTATGTACAGCAATAAATTCATAAACTTTTGGATAAAACTATCTTCAAAGTAAAAAGAGATACAATTAATGAAGGAAATAACAAAATTTGCATTAAAATCCTGAATTACATTTAATTATAGATTATAAGGTTTATTGCCAGAATATTAATTACAATCCCCACTATTCTTCATTGAGTCGAAAATTGTATATAATAATTTATCCAAAGTTATTTAGAGATTTCTACTTTGTGAATAAGCATTAAAAAAAATAAAAGCTTATGAAAGAAATCTGCTTTTTATTAACGAAGGACATTAAGATAAAAATACAAAACTTCTTCCATATGTTGGAAAAATTATTTTATCAAATACTTTCAATTTTGACAAAGTTAATCTTAGCTATAAGTAAAAGCATGAGAACCGAACTGTTTAAAAGTCAGAGACTTCTTAAAACAATTCGGGACATGTAAACTCATTGATAGATATAAAAAGGCTTTCTTTTCCATGAAGTTTTGGCCTTTTCATATTCAAAAATGGATTAAAGTCATTTAATATCAACTTTAAATAAAACACTGTAACTATGAAAAACTAGAAAAGGGAAAAGAACCCTTTTTATGGAAATAAAAGTTGCGCGAATTTTGGGAATACATGTTGCATTGTGTTTCCTTTATGAAATCCATAAAAGCACACTCCTGTATCGCGTTATTATTGCGATGTTTCTACAAAATGAGGGGACAGATCTTTGGAATGATAACGATCGTATGATTGTGAGGATCAATTTTATATTCAAAACATTAAAATGTAACTTAATATCGATATGCCATAACTGTGGCTTTCATTGCACCTGGTAAACATTTAGTGCTGATGTCAAATTAAGAAATAAAGTGTTTGGTATTAATAAGGAAATCTTCCAAAATCCTTTTGTTGGACAGTACGTCAAAAACTTAAATAGGCTCAATAGCAAATAACGACGTTGTATTCTGCAGGGCAGATAAACTAAAAAAAAAACTGGTAGCTTATGTTATCTTTCTAGAAGTTTCTAGAAAGATAACATAAGCTTCCAGTTTTCTTATAGTTTCTTCAGTAATAGTCCGATATGTCGTTAAAATTCTAGCAGTTTCAGGAACTTTTGTTTCCGTCACCAAATGGTCGTCAAGGACATAGGCCTTGGCGCAGGACTTGGCATTCCATCTATTTAAAAAAAATTATCTTCAGAACTATTTAAAAAAAGCTATCTTCCTTACCTAGAGGCTTCATGCACTGGGAAACAATATTAGAAATTCGTAACAGTATTATGCAATGTATTTGATACAATCCTTAATTTGATGGTTTGAAAATTTTTATCATTTTAAAAAAAATTAACTCGCAATTTATTTCTTTTTAAAATTTAAATCATTAGACAAAACGTAATCATAATTATTTTCCAGGGATCAAAGAATTAGTGTTTCATGGAAAAATATGAAATTAATAAGATTTGATGCTTTTTTTATTTCCTTTCCCTTCCCTTTCTTTTTCTCATAATATTTTTAGACTTTTTCTTTGTTCACTATCAAAACAAATTCTTTTATATTTTAAGGATTTTACTAGAAGATTCATATTGTATGAATCTTTGAATAAATTTTTGAACCTTTAATGTTAAATCCAGGAAAACAATTGAAATATTTATGACTGCTTTTTAAAGAAGAAAATATTTCTTAGCTATCATAGAGTCACTGTCAAAATGTATTTAACAAAATACAAAAAAGCAATTATATATGGAAAAAAGCAGAGAATCTAAGGCATCTAAGTACTTTCATGAATTTGAATAATACTTTAATTCTTAAATTTCAATCTGATTTATGTTTATTTCAACATTTTGTTTTTCATATTTTATTTAAATATACTAATGTATTTCTGAATGCGATACAAATGAATTTATTTGTCATTCATATAAGTAATGAAGCAGCGAAAGACTTCAGAAAGAGCTATATCGAATAAAATTATTATTTTGAAGTTATTATTATTTGCATTAATAAAGAATCAATTGACTTCAGTAAAATTAAAGTTGTGACGTTTTAGAATTTTATTACTTTTTACTTCCTGTTCTTTGTTTTCAATGTTACTTCTTTCAGTTTTAATCCATATTGCTCCAGTGTCAGTTCTCATTTGTTTCTCAATGTTACATTTAAGATTTATTAAATACAATTTCACAAATAAGATTTATTAAATTTACTGTTGGTTGAGCACATTAACACACATTCCACGAGACATAACAAAACTTCACATCAATAAGAACAAATTAGCTAAGATTTGAAGCTTGCCAATGAAATCAAATCATGAAAGGATGCAAAATTCTATGAAAGGATAATACTAATTATTTTTTTTATATTTTAGGATTTAAAATTTCTTATTGTTTGCACTGCATGTTGTTTGTTTCTTAGGTGCGCTGTGCAACTTCTTTTTTTCACTGAGTATAATTTGTTTCTTACGTACAGATATGAATGAAACAAAACTTATAAGCGAATAAACTTTTATATCATTATACAGGGTGTTTATTTAGTCCTGGACCCATTTTGATGTTTAATAACTCATAAAATAATGAAGATATAAACAAACTTATGGCATTTATTGATGGAATAACTCACATATTTTCCTTTACAGGTTTGAATGTCTTTACTTTTCTAAATATCGTCTGCGCGTGTGGTTAATTTCAGATAATTTCATTTTCCAGTCTAAATATCTGTACTTTTCTAAATATCGTCTGCTTATTAATTGCATTTTTCTCTCTTTTGTTTTTGGCAACTATTGAAATGTTATGTTTACTTTTGATGTGTCTGTTCTATGTAGTATTTTTGTATGTGATGTTTTTTTCGAGCGGATATTAAGGAGAATGTATACACCACAAGAGAAAGCACAGATTTTATGGTGGTTCATAGAAACGAAATCGATAGTGCAAGCACAGAGAAATTTCAGAAGAATTTACCAAAAAGATCCTTCATCCAAAAACAGCATCTTGCGGTGGAAAAAGAATTTTCTAGAAATTGAAAGTATCGCAGATAAGAAACGTTCCGAATGTCCTTGCACAAGTGATTTTGATGTTGAGCGTGTCAGTGAGGCATTTTTACACAATCCTAGAATATCTGTGAGATCAGCGGTTCACATTCATTGACAAGTTCATTGACAAGGATCATGAAACGTTTTGAGTCTATTTAACCATTTATGTTATTAATGTTAATCTATCTTTATTATTTTATGAGTTATTAAACATCAAAATGGGCCCGGGACAAAATAAACACCCTGTATTTTGGCTGTGAAGTTTTTAAAAATAATTACGAAATATTTATATCTGAATGTCTGAAAAATTAACATGTGTTTTGTGTAATTAATACTTGTTTTAAAGTTTGCATTCGTCAAAATTAATCTAACCGAAAAATGGCATGCAAAAGTAAGCAAACAAAAGGAAATTTAGCTGTGAAAGCACTTGCTATCAAAAGTAAAGGGTCATTCTCGAAATTAAAGCAAAAAGAAAAAAATGAATTAAATTATTCTGTCCCCTAACCAATAAATTGGTAACTGGTAGAAATTGCTCAGTTTTCGAGATAAAGAAGATAATAAAATGAAGCAGTATTAAAGTAAGGAAAAATTACTTAAAATAGTTTTCAAATTCTGTGCATAATAAAACAGCTCAAAAGTTTTCTTTCTTTCTTTTTTTTTCTGGCTAACATTAAGTACAATATTCAAAATTAAAATATTGAAAAGCGGAAAGGTATACAATTTGATCAATTTAGTAAAAACGCTGTTTTTTCACTATCATGTATGGAAATTTCAGAACTTTTACCATAATTTTACGAATGCAGCAAATTTACACACACTAAAAAAAACAACAAAAAAAACATATTTTAGCTGGCAGGAAATAAAGAAGATAATAACAGGAAGTACAGAAATGAATGTTGATAAAGCGAGAAGTTTTCATAAATCATAACGCTCTGATTCGTATTCCACCGTTAAATCAACTTCAAGTAGGAAATCAAACTTGAGTTTGAACAAAAAGGAGGAAACTTTTCCTATACGTCCAATCAATGAACATATTCAACAGTAATCGCTAACAGCTGTAATGTTCAAAGGCAGTAATTAGTTACAGTGTTTTCTTGCAACTCCAGTTATAGTCCAAGGCTTTTTTTAAGTGTGTGAATCATTTTCTGAAATAAATAAATTCTGAGAGGAAAGCGCAAGTATTCTTTTTGGTCGAAATGAATGTTATTGTGTTGTTTACACTTTTTGGAATTATTCTTGCTTCGAATGATTATTCACCAGAGACAGAAAGTGGAGATCTTGAATCCGCATTATGTGGTAAGTTTTTTTTTAAATATTTTAATGAATTTTTATGATTTTTTTCACTGATTTATCATAATACTTTATATTTGATTCATTAAGTTCAATTTTCTTTTATAGTCTGAAATATATTTATAGTCTCTCTCTTTTATAGACTTAAATATATTTTCACGAATTATTATTGTTTTTTCCACTGATTTGTCACAATTGATACTTTATCTTTCACTCCAATTCTTTATTATATTCATTAAATTAATTTTTTTTTATAGTCTAAGGAGTAGATTTTGCTGGTATAGCTTATTGCCGAACAAAATAAAATGAAGAATATATTTTAATGTACAAAAAAATGAATGAAAGCACATCAGATCTTATTTCAAAGAGGTAAATTGTATATAGATTTTAATTTGATTAAAAAAATATATGAAGACATACAATTTTTATCTATACAAAATAATTTCCAGATTTGCATAACACTTTAAGGTATAAGAATAAAACATATTTCTTAACAAATAAATGAATAAATATCTGATTTTCTGAAAACAATCAAGCCGTTTTTATAGCATTGAACTCAAAGTATAATATTTTGACTCTATTTTACGTTTAAAGATTATAGCTATTGAAACACATTAGTAATAAACAATAATATTTCAAAGAATTCTAAACACAGGGAAAAGGCCAATAAATGTAAGTTAAGTTTGGTTCAACGGATAATTTTCATAAATAATGCTTAATTTCATAAAATTATTGCCATTTCAGGAAATGAGGATGAAGAGATGCCTACAATTGTGGCTGATTGCTATGACAAAATTGGGATTCAAAAAGTAGGTATAATTTCGCCTTCTATAAAAACTTCGACAAAAGATGTAGCCCTAAAACTGTATTTCTTAAATGAGTCAATATCGAATTCATCATAAAAAGAAACATTGCGATTTCTAAATCTGTGAAATAAATCAGTTTCGTGTGCATTCATATTCGATTCATGATAATTCTTAGTCTTCAAAACGACATTCGAGTTTCGAATATTATTTCATAAATTGCCATCAAAAAGAAAGATTAAAATACAATTATATTGTTTCCTTGAACATTACATAAATTAATTATTTCACTCCAGCATTTAACGACAAAAAGTTATTTTGTAATTCATGTCGAATTTGCGAACTGTGATCAGATGAATAATACAAAACTTGATCTTGTATTCTTCCTCTAATCTTCCATACCACATCAACCCAAAGGCCCAATATGCTTGAATGACCCTTGCATACATAACAGTTATTTGGTACAATAGGATCTGGCACTGCTATTCTCGTGTTCTGAAACTGAGAATCATCGCCAGGCAATTGCGGTGTTATAATTCAGTGTAATTCAATTAACCTTTAATCTCTATAAATAACTTCTTCACATGATCAAGCTCATTTATCGGCGCACAAATATTTTATAACAATACTCATAATAAATTATATGAATTCTATATAATTTGGTATTCTTTATGTTTATATTTGTGAAGTTTATATGCCTATTTATTTGTATATTCTATATGTTTATATGTCTGATGCTTTTTACCACCGCCTTGTGCCAGACATACACCCTTTAGGTAAGCTAGAACGGCAAAGAAAAATTTTAAAAATGTTTTTACTCAATTACCTATTATTGACCAGTATACTTGTCATGAAAAAAAAATGCCTAATTTTGTACAATGATGAATACTTTCATCATGAGTATACAGTAATAACAATTTGCAGTTAAAATAGAAATTTTAGTAGAAATTAAAATATAGACACCATTTTTTCACTCACATGTAAAATATGTTAATTTAAGTAAACAAAGGAATGTGAATAAAAAAAAATTAAAAATAAAGTAATTTCCTTATAAATTAATTTTATATTGCACATACTCTGTGTTTGACGGGTAAACTTTCATCGCTTAATTCATTCAACACAATTTATATGCACAATATGCAAAGGCGTGGAACCATTTTTTCCTTCCATGTTTTCGAATGAATGAAGGGTTTGAAAAAATCGAGTGCTAGTGCATTACATTTTTACGGATTTAGTAGTTTCTTGTTATATATAGTGAGAAAACTTTTGAAGAAAATTTGAAAAAATTATTTTTTGTAAAATAAAGAAATGTTTATAAAGAAAATTTGAAGAATTTATTTTTTGTAAAATAAAGAGATGTTTGTAAAGAAAATTGGAAGAATTTACTTTTTGTTCTGCGAAAGTGCAGCGATCATTGCAATCAGTTTCAAAAGATAAACTGTTTTCTGAAAGGTATATGTTTTATTGTTACGAATTTTCTTGTTGCTCTTTCAGTACTCAAGCGCAATCAAAGAATGCTATGAAGGAATTGATGGAGAAGTAAATGGTAGAAAGATGACAGTGTGGTACTGCAAAAATTCTAATGATAAAACTACTCAGGTACTCTATAAAATTCTCTTCATTTTTTTATCTTCATACTTTGCTTTCTTTATATAGGTAGAAATTTTATTTCAGATTTTAATATTATAAATTTTATTTCAAGATTTACAATAAATCAAATAACAGATTTTGGCAGATAAAATTCTTTGCAAAATATTTATATAGATTGTTTAACTAATAATGAAAGCATTTTAAGATGCACACATTTACACGTAAACTAATTTAAAGAGAAATGTAAAATTTTAAGTAAAAAACTTAAATTTTGGTATTAAAGCTATGAATGAATATGGGTATTTTTATTAAGATTTTTTTATAAAAATCAAAATAAAAATGGGAATATTTATTTTGATATGGGTATATTTATTATGATTTTGGAAACTGCTCAGCGGTAAATACTCCGGAGCTACTAGTGATACATATTTAGAAGCACATTTTGATAGCACCAGTGGATACAATTTGTTGCAATTACTAAAAGATAAAAGCCCGAATATTACGGTTTTAGTCCTTATTCACCGTTTTCTATTGTCATTTTTTTATAATTTAAAGGATTTACTTTCATAACAAGTATTGTGGGTTATTCACTTTTACCTTCATATTTTTCGCAGGCTGATACGTGTGCGGCAGGAAGGATAGCAGAGCAAGAAGGCGTAAGTAAACATTTATTTTATGAGTATTGTTTGATACAATATTTTAAATATAAATAAATAAAAATGAAATATAAAACAATCAAAATGTATTAACATTTCATCAGTTATTTCTTTTATAAAAAAGAGATAATTTACATATATATTGAAAATAAAGTAAATATAAAATTGTACTCACACAGCTGAAAATTTATACACTTTTATACTTGACAAAATCATAATTAAAATTTCCGAAAATCTTATCAATTGCTGCAGCTAGGATTCCAGCTTATTATTCTACCAAACACATTTATTTTTCTTTGTTGCTTCCAACGTTTATTTGATGTAATTGTTTTTCATGTTGATATAAATATTTCACAATTGTTTTGATCTTGCAATTTATTATAGACCAATAAATTGATTTCGAACTATGAATAAAAGTGTTTTTATTTTATTTGTATTCTATTTTTTAATCCTAAATGCTTTTATGACATCTTTGAACCATCATACTTTCATTTTTTATTCCTTATATGAATTCAACAATGATTGCAAGCAAAATAATCCTAAATCTTGCTTCTTGTTCATTGTTTCACAAATTTTTCTGAATAAACATCATTTCCCGTCTCTCTCTAAAAGCATTAAGCTAATAGTTTAAATACGGATTAATTTATTTACTTATCAACACTTTTATATGAAGATGTCGAATGCCAAAACTACACAGTAAAAAAAAAATGAAAAAATTCGATAGAGTAGCTGGAATTACTAGCAACGATATCTAATATTTTGTAATGCCATGCAATAATTTCATCACATATAATGCTTAATGAGCATATACAGCTAACCTCTGCAAGCATGTTACATACATAAAATACTCGCTACATTTTTCAAATGGTACTTTAATATAACACTGAAGTTATAATTGTTTTTTATTGAATTAACAATCTTTTCAATAACAGTTTTATTAAAATTTAATTTTAAAAACTTATTGCATTTCCAAAATATTTTATAAGAATTTAATAAAAAATATTACAAATAATTTTATAATATAGTTTTTATTTCTATTTTTCTTCTGTTAAAACTATAAAATGAGTTGACGAATTTCGAATAGGAAATGAATAAAAAAAACAATAAATAATAAGTAAATTTAGAAAAAAAAATAAGCATTTCTTAAATATTACAATTAGAACTTACCATGTAAGTCTTAATTAGTTTAATAGACTAATTTAGATTAAAATTCGCTTTAATAGTTATGAAATTAATGCGAAGTCACATCAGTACAATTAACCTAAGTTCAGAAACATTTTTCACGTCAAAATGATCACCAAAGAAAGACATTTTTATAGAACATGTAAATAAGAATTTATTTTTTTATAATTGAATTTTTATTTTATTTCCAGAATGAAGAGGCCTTTACAGATATCATGAACGGTCTAACGGTAAATTCTCCTTACGTTTTCATTTAACAAATAATACTCAGCTATCAAGAGAAATTTCGTATTCATATTTTTGACCATTACATTTTTACTATCTTTTTTTAAAATGATTTGTAAAATTTTATGAAGTAACTATTTTTATATATATTTGGCATTAAGCTAATATAATATTTTTCAAATAAAAAATTTCTTGATTCCTAAGAATACAATATAGAGAAATAAAATCGGGAATTAATTAGGAAAGTAAAATAAAATGATTGCATTAATCGTTTCAGTTTCAAATAGTCTCTCATTCAATTTTTCGGAAGCGTCAAATGGCACAATACTGTCATCATTATTATTGTTATTTAAATAGAAAGATATCAAGTGACTTGGTGGCAATTCTTATCTATCTCAATGCTAATGATTTACAAATATTTCGACTGAATCTAAACCCATATATATTGGCATACTAAAAAGGAATATAGAGACTTTTTCCACATGAAATCAGGGCATCGCTTTCTCATGTTATATGGGGCTCAAACGTTAAATTATTCTCTAATTAAACACCATCACTTGTTATTTACTCTTTACATTTTCCCGTCGAATCAAAAAAGTAAATTTCTGAAATTCGGTAAATAAACTTATTAAAAAATGCATTACTAAACGAAAGTAAAAAAAATATATATATTATAATTGCAAACTGGAATTAATTTCATCTGTCCTGATTTTACTTCTTAACGCAATTCACACTTGCCTAATATTCACATTTTAAGTACCATAATATTTTAAAGCATGAAAAGTTTCCCAGAATTCTATCTAAAATATTACTTTCCTGCCTTTTTATTGCATATAGAACTAAATATTTATTTACTTTCGTTTTCTACTTTCATTGATTAGACAAATGAATACTTCTAAACAAATTGCTAATAGATATATGGATATGTAAAGTAACAGCTCTATATATCAATCCAAGAATAATTAATCTAATGTGATGAATTGCCTAAAGCTATTTTTTATAGCGAAAACATTCTTGTCTCAGTAAAAGATAATGTTTGCAAAAATTAATTAATTAATTAATTAATTAATTAAGAATTATATCATTGAAATTTTTATTCTTAGCTGTTTTTTGGTGGGAGGGGGAAGGGAGATAAAAATCATTAGAACCTAAAAACTGTAAAGGTAGCGATTTTGACGGAAAAGAATAAATTATTACAAATTTTTTTTAAAAAATTGTGCTTTTATCAAATGTGTTCACTGACTTTACATATATCAAAATTTATAAATTACTTTAATTTTTACCAAATATACAGATAAAAGCTGATGATGCACTAATATAAATAATATGAATAAATGAAATTTTAATCTGTATTCTAATTTTTATGAAAATTATGAAAATGTTATTTATTTTGTGATAATCATATTTTTATAATTACTATTAAATTATAATGGAATTTATTAATTATATTTTACTAAAATTCTCTACTGATTTTGTGATTACGTATAAAAACAAATCTAAATAAAGATAAATGGTTATATAACCATAATAAGCCGGAAATTTTACAGAATTTTAAATATCCAAGGTAGGAACTTTACATGTTTTCATCAGGGAGAAAAAAATTATTAAAAAACTCCACTTTTGAATCCTTTAAAAAACGTAGAGCTAAATAAAAACGTGTAAAAACAGCAGAAAAACTTTATAAAAAAAATCACTATTTTAATTTCTCTATTACGATTAGTATTTCATTGCTCTTTTTGAGAATTTATTATAATTTCTACATCAAAAAATATTGTTTAATTAACTAATTTCCTAATATGAATTATTGCATGCAATTACTTTCGATTGTTAATTTTATGTTATTATAAATAAAAATTAATTTAATGTAATTTGTACTTTTTATAAATAGACGATACATTTTTTTAGAAATGCATTGGTGAATATTTTTCTCAATGATGCAAATGGAACTAGGTTGGATTATTTTCCCAGATGGATTCATCTCAAAACTGTATGCATATTTTATTAATAAACCTTCATTATTCCAATAAATGTACGAACGACGGCGTATTTTTTCCCAGAATTACTTGAAATTGTTTTGCTTCATTCACAAATTTTTAAATTTCTAATTTTTTTCATTGAAAAAATATCCACTAATAATGCACTAGCTAATGATATTTTATTACATACATATCTATCTATCTATATATATATATATATTAAGACTAAAACTTTCTTTATAGACTGAACAAATTAATTTTTTTTGTTATTTATACTGTAACAACTTTATCATTTTGTGATAATTTTTAATAAAATGTTATGCAAAATTTCCTAAAATTTTACAGGTGCAAATAATCCAGAATTAATCAAGAAGTATGAATAATTATTCATAATCACAATAATTTACAACTTATTTGATGCCCCAAATATGCTAATAATGTAATTATTCTTTAAAAAAATAATTGTAACATCCAATTTGAAATAAGAAAAAGCTTTTATCCAATTTGAAATAAGCAAAAAAAAAAAAAAAATCTGAACATATCTCTTTAATCATGAACACATCAACAAAATATTTATTTAGTTATTCTAATATATCTTTTAATTCAAGTATGATTTAAGACCATTGGGGCTACTATTAATACTATTTCTATTAAATTTTCAAGTTGGATAGTTAAAAAAAAGAATCTAAGAAAAATGAATCATTTTAAAATGTATATAAAACATTATGCTTTATATCAATTAATGTTCACAATAAAAAATGATTAAAAAAGGTTTAAAAAATGATTGTATACTATTTACTTTGAAAAATAAAATACAGAAAAGAGGGAAAATCCAAGTATTTTTTTTTATGCCTTTATTCCTTCAAATTGTAATTTTAAGTACAAAACATGACTGTGGTGAAATTTCTGTATTTGCTCATTGTTATTTTTATTGGATTTCTTTAATTAATGAAAATCTAGACTATTCTTTTTTTAAATCGGATGATCAATTCAAAGATTATTTATAAAATCGTGGAATATAGTTTCATCATGAATTTCATTTAAATTAAAATAATGGCATTTAAATATCATTCGGTAATATGAATTTTTACAAAACCATTTCATTTTTCAAGCATTCACACACGTTATGCAAGATCGTAAAACATCTAAAAAATGGTTTTAATTCATTTATAAAGACGCTATTCATAAAATGCATTTGAAATAATTCTTTCAGGATATATTATTTAAGTGCTTTTTATAATTAAAAGTATATTTAAGAGATGTCTATGAGGATAGTTTAAGTAAGAAGCAGAACAAAAAGAGCTCTTTAAAAATGTATATCCGAGAGATTCCTCACGTATAATTAAAGTAATCTTAATGAATTTATTAAAAATTTTCCTGAACTAAAGTATAATTTTTTAAAAATAATTTATTATTTTATATTCGACATTTAAATACCAAAAACAAAAAAAAATAGCCACTTACATTATGTTTAAATGTCTCAAATATATTTAGATTACGCATTCAGTAATAAATACGTTATCGATGCAATGCATTTGAGATAACTTTTTCAGTTTATATTATTTAAATGCTTTTTATAATTAAAATAAATTAAATTATCTGTAAAATTAGAAGCAGAACAAAAAGAATTCTTTAAAATTGCTCTTCACATATTATAAAAAGTAATCTTGATAAATTTTCTGATAAGCATTAACTAAAGCATAACATTTTTATAAAAAAGGCTTTATTAGTTTATATTCGACATCTAAATAAAAAAAAAACCACTTATATTATATTTCAATATCTTTATTATTTCCAATAAACATCTCGAATGAAGTTACAAATTTGAATCTTGAAATTTTACAAATAAATAAAATTAAATTGATTTAAGTTCAATATCTCTAAGAAAATTACAGGAGAAATAACAATTTAGGAGATTTAAATGTCATTAAATTTAATATTGTTTCAATTAAATTTTGAACATATCATTCAAGGTCATTTCACAATCATGAGAACACCATTTTCGAAGAATCGTTGTTGACCTTGTTTAAATAAATAAATCCCAAACTGCGTATGTATTTCGAAAAAAAATTTGAATGCTGTTTCTGATAGCAATGAAAAAACGGAATCCAAACAATTCAAATAATCATTTAACTCCGACACAGAGCCTCCTAATTTACTTTGATAAGAATCGAAGAATGGATATAAAAAAGAATCTCTGCTCTGTCAGGATGAGAAGGAAATTTTGAATAAAAACTTGGCGTAACAAATTGAAATCTCCGTCACCTTAGCTGAAAAGAATCCGTCACACTTCAAATAACAATTTACAGCTCACGAATTGGTAAACAATGCATTCAGTTTATATCTGTGAACTAGAATGGTATAAATTGAAACTCTCACTTTTGTGTCGCCAATCTGACCTTTTTTCTGCAACGAAAGGCAAAATGAGTTTCGTCACTTTTCTCTCTCTGCAAGTTTTGTTGATATCCGGTTGTGTTTTTGGAGCACCCGAGTCGTCCGAATCCGAAGAGATAAGTGCCGAAGACATGAAAATCCTTCTATGTGGTAAGAATGATTTTTTGAATTAGACTATTTGATGTTATTGCATTTGAAAAATTTAAACTTAATTAAGCTTTATTTAATACTCTACACAATTTCTACGAGCAGAAATGTTCATAATTATATATTGCATTGTTTTTGTGAATATTAAAATGTATTTAAAATTTAGGATTTACATACTTATTCAGGATTTGTGCCTTTCTGTTTTCAGTATTCAATTCCAATTGGCCATGAATATCAGTTACAAATCCTTTTAATTTCGCAGTCATTATTTCAAATACTTGATAAAAGAAGTAAATCAAATATAATTAAAATGTATAAATATAATTATTAAATTATGGATAAAATTGTAAGTAAAAATTATAATCAGTAAATTAATAATTATAATTATCTTTTGTAGATAGCTTTATTGGCGATTTTAATAAACCTTAGAATTTTATTCTATAACTTTCACATTGAGTAATTTTACTCGCAGAAGAAAAAAAATGCAGATGAGGTATAATATATTTGATTTTTTTGAAATTGTTGCATTGAAAAAAGCAAAAACTTCAGAAAATAATAAATAAGACAAATCATTGTAAATAGAACATTAAATATGCTTTTAAGTAGACAGTTGGAAAAATAATGAATGAGGTTTTTTTTTAATGTTCCTTTCTCGAATTAATTGCTTGTTTATGTTCTTCTAAAATATTGAAAATTATTTGTTAGATTTAATCAGCTATTTATAGTACTTGTTTAAAACCCCCTTTTAATAAACATTCTTTTCTTCTTATTATTAATTTAATTAAAAATGATGAATAATTATTATTAATTAGATTAATGAAAACGAGAAAAACTGGAAAAAGTTTAAAGTAAATGCATTCAGGTGATGTTTTTATGTGATTTTCTAAGCGATTTCTTTTTGGTGAAACGTAAATTCTGAAATGAGAATATGCAGCCGGGGTAACAAAAAGGTCTTCAATTAATAGTTAAGTTAAATTATCTCAAATTTACGGCTTTAATTATTACTTGTTGAATTATTTTGTTGATGTGATTCCCATCGAATTTCATAACGGTACTTCAAGCATTATTTTTACCGATTCTTATTCTTCCGATCAAACATATCAATTTTATTCTAATTCTCATGCGAAGTAGAAATCTTTTTCACGGAACTGTTAGGAAATAAGAAAATCTATTTCTCACATTCTGATTAGAAGAGATGAAGTTCTACCTACCTCTTTGTCTGATATATTTCTCCAATCAAATCTGGCGTCTTTAATCAAGATTTACATTAAAATAAGACGACATTTGAAGAACAGCTTTCAAGAAAGTTTGTGATGAAACTAAAGTATGTATTTATAGTTTACAATTTACAAATGATATACGAAATAAAAATCTTGTAATATTTTCTTTTTTTCTATTTTTAGATGAAAAAAATGCTGATGTTTCGAAGATCATAGTGGGTTGTTTTGATGAAATGAGTATTCCAGAGGTATTTATACATATATGCATATATTTTTTATCTACTTATGAATTCGATAGCCATAGTTATTGTATTTTAACAATTCAGATCAGTAATTCATGGTTTTGCATTGCATGAATTAAGATATATATATATATATATATATATTAATTTTCTTGATGAAACATCCTGAAGATAATAAATGAATTTTAAGAACAAAATGTGTATATTTAATTTATGTTTTATCATTTAATGAAACAAATATCTGGTTGCACTTTTATGTTTGGATTTCTATCAATACATTCGTTTCAAAATCAAATTGTTTACCTATCTTATTTAAAATAGTGACTATGATCACAAAGGCACTGTTTGAGAAGGAAAAACTTGTCCTTTTCAAACATTGCTTTCAACAAATCTAAACATAAGATCAGGTTCGTAGTGATAATGATCACAGCTAAGCTAATCACTGTGATTTTATATAGAATTATTAAATTAATTGTCAGATTATTATTTCTTTCTTGTCAATTATTAAATTTTTTGTCAATTTATTACTTATGCAACTGCAGCTAATTAGAAACATATAAAAGTCCCACTATAACAAATGAAATTGTTCCTACTATAATGAAATTGAGCAGTGACAACATTAAATGCATAATAAATATAGCCATTAAAAGCTTCTCCGAACTAGAACATTGAGATAAATCTCAATGACCGGGACACCGTAACAACATTATCAGGAACAATCAAACCGGCCAAGGTACAACCCCTCCTAGAGGAGGAACGCCCCGTCATTGGTAGAGAGTAGCCTATCCAAAGTCATTTCTGTTTTCACTTGAGCAGCGAAAACTAATCATCATGTCTAAATTTTTCATCTCCATTTTTGAGTTTCTTCCAAGGATGATATCTAAAATAGATAGAAAAGTTATCGATTTTGTTAAATAAATTGTGATTAGTTACAAGGAAAATTATTTTCTTACAATTTACTTAAATTAAAATTTCCACTTCAGTTTTTTTTTAATTTATTGAATGCATTCTAAGGCACCAGTAATTTTTTTTATTTTCAATAATCAGTTATTAATGGTTTTTATGTCAAAATTTAAAATTAATAATTTTAATGCCTGCACTAATGCTTTCTCATTTTGAAATCTCATTTTCTTAGTATGCACCCATTATCAAACAATGCTACGATGGATTAAATGGTGAAATTAACGGCCAAATGATGAGAGACTGGTATTGCGCACATAACATTGACGAAATAATGAAAGTAAGTCAAACGCTTCATTAATTTCATTAGCTTCATTTATCCGCCGTTCTTCAATACTAATACTTATTGATATGTTGAAATTAGAATTGGCATTATATTGATGAAAAGGAAAGAAAATGTCAGGAACTTTGATAATCATCATTAATAATTTTTTTAAAAACCTAAGCAAAATTTTTGCTTTACTTTTTAGACACTAATTAAGAAATTTGTCCGATTTCAATTAATTTTCAAACATGCGAAAGTGTCTTCAATATATATATATATAAAATTTCAAAGTGGTACTGGGAAATTGTTAGAATAGAAAATTAAAATCATGATCAAATCGAGTCTAGAATATTTCACCAGTTTAGCACTGACAACTATGATAATAGAAATATATACACAAAGGAGTTAGTAATAATAAAGGGAATTCTGATCTTGCATTAATAGCTAGCAGAAAATGGGCAAGAATAATTTATAGCTAAAATAAATATTCTACTCGCTTTAAAATGACGGAAAAGGAATTCTGGAGATTTTTTTCCAAGTTATTTAAAGTTCTCACTTGCTTTAATTTAATAATAATTTTTCAATTTAATTACTTTTTAATTGATTCTCAATTTTACTTCCTCAAATTAAATAACAATAAAACTGTAAATACCTATCATTATTAAAAGAAGTTATTTGCAGATCGATGAAAAATATTTTTTTAATGGAAAAGATCAATTTTATGTCTATTTATAAACTTAATTTTATCTTACGGCAATACTCGATTGTGACTGCATATACAAATTCCCCAGAATAAACAGCTGGGATATATATAACATTTTGCAATTTGATTAAATGCTTGATAAATTACAAACTATTGAAAATTTCAATTTCTAATGCTAAATAATTGTTGTCATTCTTTTTCAATATATTTCATGATATAGCAAATCTTTGATAATAGTTTTTATTTTATATTGAAATATTTTATTAAATTTGTCAAAATTTAGGCTTTTTTTTAAAATATAAATAATAAAACTTTAATTCTACTGTTTAAAAACTACAAAAACTGTATTTTATAATTTTATGAATTTTTAAATTCACAAATTAAAAAAAATAAAAAGATTTTTTTAAAAAAAAATATTGTCTATTGAATGAGCAGGACCTAAAACTATAATGTTCCAAAATTTTTCCTTTTCCATCTAAAATATGTTGAGATGTGTAGCATAACCCTAAAGTTTTCAGAACAGCATGATTTTCGCCTTCTTTAAAAGTCATCTGAAGTTTTAGAAAGATATCCTTGACATGAATAAAAAAATCACTAAAATCGGGTGGAAAACAAAGCATGTCTTTCAAAGTTATTTTAGATTAAGATGTATTTTTCTTCTTTGGATGAGGAGAAAAAAAAGATGCGTGAAACAGATTTTACTCCATTTACTTTTTTCAGGCGAAGTTTTGCTAGAGAGTCTTATCGCAGCTATAGGAACGATTTTGAGATTCTTAATTACTGAAACATTCCTTGAAACAACACAGATACAAAATTTTGTTCGAAATACGAATTATACAGAGTAATGCATGTATGGCTGGAACATTATTGAAGAAAATGCAAAATTAATTGTTTGCGTGCGGATATTGCTGTGTGACTTGAGGGAAAAATGCCTTTCTTTAAAAAATACGATATTCTTTAAAAATAGAAAAAATATTAGATTTTCTTAATAAATTAATTGACATTTTCTAATTCTATTTCTGTTAAAAAAAGATTAAAAATTAACAAAAAATTCTAAAAATGATTTAAATTATTGTTTGATAAGAATTTGAATTTGTATTACACTATTTATGTATAGTTATAAAAAGGAATGTTTGGGGAAATATGCATAATTCTTTTATTTTGCAGCTGCTTAAAAATTCTTTTTATTAAACTGGTTTTATTGATATTAATAGCAGAAACCAACCAGAATTTTTGATTGTATTATGTTTGCATATAAACAGTATCCGTTGTGAATATTACTTAAGTATCAATTATTTGTAATTATATATACAAATCGTTGTTAACAGTTAATTAAAATAATATTATTCTTTCTTTGAGAAAAAATAGAGTGTTAGCGACTGAAATGAAAACTTGAATGAAAGATAATATTCTTACAGTTACTTATTTGAAGAGCTTCCATGTATTAAAACAGCCACTAAATCTTTTTTCTCTGGTTCTTTTGAAATGATTAGTCTAAAAACTGTATATCTGAGGATTTCTCATAATTTAAACTCATTTAAAAGAGGATTTTAAATTAATTTATTCAAACTTATTTTAAGAGGATAAATAGTCTATAATGTGTCTATAATAGTCTAATATATAGTCTATAATGTGAATTCAAAGTATCTTATGTGGATTTAAGTACTCTTGTGTACTATTCGTTATGCATTGATATAATCGTAACTCTGGTTTAGCCCAGCATAGTTAAACCATGGCTCTTGCGACAGAAACTTCTAAATAAACCCAGATTAAAAGAGGAAAAACTGGGGAACGCAATTAGAAAATTTGAAGATTATCCCAATATTGATATATATATAATCCATTATATGAATACAATTTGCATATTTTTAAATATGGCAAACTTCGATGTTGAACCTATTTTCCTCGAATGTATATATTACAAAAAAATTGGAAGTATCATGATACAATTTTGGCCGATTATTCCACTGAACTTTTATACCCTGTTGACCCATAACAATCATGAAATTATTTCAAAGAGCATTTAAAATTAATATGAAATATTAATTGACATTTCATTCAGTGAACTTGTTATCAGTACATTCTTTATAAAAAGTCGTTGAAAGAAGAGAGAAAAGTCATTCCTTTAATTTGCTCAATCGTGCTTGCAGATAATTATCTTACTGTTATGTCCAAATGCAATTTCTATTTAACTTTGACTTACTTATCTGATGTTAAATAAAGCTTTAATTTTATTGCTTCACCTTTTTTATATGTTAATTTATAAGCAAATTTTTCTACAAAATATGTAACAGATTCATTTTTAAAAAAATCTTTTTATTAAAGACTCTTTTCCCAGTTACTTGATTTTTTTATCTTGTGCTTACAATTAATATTCCTTTTTATTAATTTACTAATTTCAGGCTGATGAGTGTTCTGACCAATTGGTAATAGCAGAGAAAGTAAGTATATTTCTGTGTGTATTAAAATTTTTATAATATAGTTATAAATTTAATAACATATTTTTTTATAAATGCTATTAAATGTATTACAGTCAGCGTTTAAATTAATTGTTGTGATAATTTTTCTCACACACAAAATATTTGTAACTCAAGATTATAAAAGAAATTAAAGATTAGATAAAATTATCTGATAGTATAATTAATTTTATCTTGAATTTAATATGTCTAGTAATACTGCAGAAAATTATAAATAATATTTCTTTATTCTAATTGATTTTATCTTGAAGAGGACAATCGTTCTATATAAATGATATATAAATGATTCGGTTCTGTGTTTATGAAAGTAAAACATATACATTTCTCTCCTAAGTGGATATTGATAGAACAAAATTTCCAATCGAAATAAAAATAACTAAAATATAAAGCAATGAATTTTTTATTGCAAACTTTTAAGATCAAAATTGTTTGAAACAAAAGTTGCTGTTATAATATCAAAATCTAAAGGGAAAAAAACCCTTTCTTCAAACTTTTGCTGTGTTTTTAAAGTGTTCATAATTTAGTAGAAGCCTATTTCTATATTTAATATTTAATACATATGCAAGTTTTAATTTCAGTTTAATTCTTTTTTAAGTAAAATGTATTTGCTTATCAATTTTCTAAAAGTTTTTAGTACTTATTTAAACAATAACAATGAAATTAATACATTAGCTTAAATAAAACTGATCGATTTTTTTTCATGAATATCGTGTAAATTTTAAGGTCTATTAGTATTTTTTTTAATTATTTTGTTTCAGGGAGAAGAGTTTTTAAAAGAAGCTGCAGAACAACTCGGGGTAAGGATATTTGTTCATAATAAATAACAAAATACTTACTTTATAAAGAATTCAATGAATATAAGATGCGTTTAAGAAACTTTTTATATGCCATAAATTATCTTATGTTGCATTGGCTAGGCATCACTTTTATGCATGGTGCTTCGTCTTGGATATAATTATATACAAAATGTATAATAATGTATATTGGCAGTATTTTATTATTTCTGGTAGCTCATTATTTTTTTTAATTTATCAAACACCAGTAAATTCGAATGACAAGAGATTTTTATCTTCCAGATATCAGTTATTATTCCATTAAGAGAATCAGTTTATCTCAAATAAAACTGGAATTTATAAAGTGAATAAATTAAACCTGAAAATCATTGCATTTTACTATATTAACATTTAAAGTCTGGCATATAATAGGCAAAAAAATGACCCGTTTTGCGTTATTTAGAAAATGCAACGCTCTGTTGATCGAAATTTGCCGAGTAATTACTTCTTGGATAAGAAAGGGATTTTTAAAGTTCAAATTAGATTTGAATTTAATCGAATTTTGTGTTTTTTTTACCTAAAAAATGTGGAGCCTATTATTAGATACAAAATTTTTTCAGCACTTTGAAATTCAGTGATGATAAATTTATTTCTGCTAATGATTCAGTGATATTGGTTTTATTTCTATGTCACTTTTTATTTAATTCCACTGTACCTTTTAAGACTGATCTTAAAATGAATTTGCATATTTTTATTAAAGAAATTCAAAATAATTTTATTTTTCACGCATGTTTTTTGCATGCTTTAGTTAATGAAAAGCTTTTGATTGAATATCAGCTTTCTTTGGACTTTAATTTCATTTCAGAATGTTTACCTTCACTTCCATTGTTTTAAAATAGATACTGGTTCTCTGTATTACGTAATAATGCACAAAATGCAGTCATTAAAGCAGTCATTCCGAAATATAACTATGCTACGCTGCCATGTTTCAAACTAGAGGTTTGATTTTAACTATTTTTTACTACATAAAAAAGCTCACTTGTATTCATAATATGTGTCTAGTTAATTACAAAAAATGTGTCCAGTTACTACCACCCTTGCAACTAAGTTTTCGACATACTATAATGATAGTTTAATGAAGTAAATAAAACAAGATTAATACATTTAAGTTAAGTGATTTTTTTCAAACTTCTTTTACATTTATCATTACCATTAACTTATTAATTAAAACAATATTTATAATGTTCCGAATAATAAATTGTGCTTTAGTTGGCAATTATGATGAATATATCCTCAGACGATATCCATATTGTTGATATTTGATTACATTCTGATAGATTATCATTAAGTTTCTTGAATGAATTCTCTTTTACAAAAGAAAAATTGCAAACATTTTCATAAATGTGTATTGTTTATATGGTAATAAGAATGTAGCTTTTTTGCCTACAAAATATTTCATATAATATTTAAAATTTGTAGGATTTGATTTTCAGTATTCAATTATTAAAGTTAAGTCAAATATAAGATTGAAACATGTTTTTTTTTTCTTTTTCAGGAATGTGTGGAAAGCAAACTTCCTAGTGATAAAAGAAGAAAATAACTCATAAATGCGTCAATACAAAGAGGTCCATTGGCATATAGTTAAATATATATATTTTTATATAATAGCTTCATAGATTTATTAACTTTCGCTTGTTTATAAAGCTAGAATAAAGGTATTTCAGCATTTTGAATCTTGGAATCTTTCACATCTATAATACCACTTTCAAAAAATCATTTCAATTTAATATTACTAGTATACTTATTTTTACCTCCAAAATAAACTTTCTGGACACATTACGATAGTATGAAATAACTTTAACATGGGAATAAAATTTTCCAATAAAAACTCATGAAATGTTTTTTTAAGAAAATATATGTTAAGTATTATGAAAAAAACTTAATTAATGAAATGACTCTTAACAGTTTGTTTCAGAATCTGAAGGATCAAAAAAGCCATTTCCATAAATAAACTCAAAGAACTATTACAACATATAACAATAAATGAATAGAATATAGAATTATGATTTTTAATTCATACACTTACATAAAGAAAACTTCAACACAAATTTAAATTTATTGAATAAAACTGATCGTTTGCCTTAAATAAATGTAGAAGTATTTTGTCATTCAAGACAAAATAATTAAGACACACTCTCTCAAATAATAGAATATATCAAGGGATAGAAGTTTTAAAGATACAGTAATCTGAATCATTTTAATTAATATCTGGTTTAAAAAAAAGATCTTGAATAGGAATTATTTGGGTACATGAGGCAACAAATCTGGTGCTTTCATATTTTTTTTAAAAATGCAAAGCGAGAATTTCTTAGCACGTAATGGTTCTGAAATTTCCAAATAAACCTAGTCTTTAAAAAATTAGTAAAATCGACAGTTACATAAATACATCTAGAGAAGAGTGATTTTTATATAGAGAAAGAATTTTTTCTTTTTTTTATATTTTACATGTTATAATACTAAATTCAACCTATTTTGGTGCAATTTTATAACCGCAGTTAAAATAACTAGAATATTTTAAAGTTTGCACTAAATAAAGTGAATTCTGATCTTAATTTTTTGTTTAGATTTTAAAAGGTGTAGGGAGTGCCGGTTTGAAGCAACTAGGTACAAAAGGGTGGAGAATTGAGCAGTGACACATCCTACAGAAAATTTCAATTAAGTGTATTAAAAAGCAACGGAGGCTTACAGATATTTTTGCTAAAACTTTATAAAACGTTTCATATCCAAAATGCTAGGAAAAAAATTACATTGTTAACTTTCAGGGTCATGTAAGTTTAATCTTTTTAATAAAGAAATCTGAAGACTGTAATTCTATAACTGTCTTCTTATACATGGTAAAGTTACATCAACTTAGAGCCGATATGTTTAATGCTATAATTATCGATTGAGACGAAGTAGCAAAAGTGCAAAACTAAGAACAAAAACAATTGCGAGAGAGTTTATCGAATTGGTAATTTTGTGATTTCCGATACAGTATCGAATTTGCAAATAATGTTAACATTGATAAGTCAAAGAACTGTATGATATTGAATTAAAATTCCAAAAAGGAAGAAAAAATGGATATATCATTATAACACCACCATTCTTTTTGATCTATTATGCCTTTTTAAGTACCTTTTTGCAAGCCCACAAAAAGAACTAGAGAAATGTGATATCAAATTTAGTACCTGCTTTTATACAGACCAGTATTTAGAATTTCAATTATAATTCAATGCTTTTATAGTTTTCTTTTGATATCCATATTTTTAGTGAAAAACTTTCCATACTGTAAGAAATTAAGAACATTATATGAAGATTCAAATATTTAGTCTGAAATTAGTAATATTATTTATTCAAATTACAAAATTCAATTTTATAGCTCAGTAGTTTCTAATTTTTATTTATTTCCATGGTTTTTAATTAATTTTTTAATTTGTGAATCATTTCTTCTTTTACTTCGCCTTCTAAAAGGTTTTCCGATAGAGATTTTATTAGAAGATTATGTGTAGAAACAAATTATTTTGATATATTTTGTAGGATTTATTTTTCAGTCTTTATTATATTTAAATAACACTATTTCTTCCACGCCTTAACAAATGAAAACAACACTGGAATGATTTCGTATCAACTGCAGATGGAATCCAACAAATACTCATCGTGATTATTAATCTCTGAAATGGAAGAAATTCTAATGCTAGAGTTGATTGGCAAAAGTTATGTTAAGGAAAGATATTAATAATCTCTGTTGCATCAAGCATATTGAGATACTTATTTTTATATGTATGTCATTAATATAGTTTTTCCACAAACTCTGATTGAACTTTTATCCAGTAAAAAATATACTTGAACTATTCTGAGGATTTCGGTTTCCTGATATTTGAAGACCAGGTTGGAGATTGATGAAGAAGTAGGTTTTGGCTCACCCTTTTCACAGAACGTAGATAATGATTTGAAATTATCAATAGCGATTTTATAAAATATTGACAATATTTGTATGCATTTTCGTAAAAATTGCGCATTATTATTCTCGGAAGGGGAA
>JAPMOR010052196.1:0-10675 GCA_026543865.1 Argiope aurantia | reverse complement strand
GGCGATACTAGAACGATGGGTACGGTCAGATGGTACAATCATTGGTGGTCATTCATATGCTGGTGCATGGGTGGTACAAGGACGTTGGGTACGGTCAGATGGTGCAACTGCAAGAGGACAATCATGTGAAAGAGTCATATAATGCAATCATTGGGGCTCAAATGTTGATACCTGGAACATGGACTGGTCGAAGGAAAGCAAGTGTGAAATAAAAGTGAGAGAAAACGACGAAAAATATGAATTCAAAGAAGTAGAAAGGCAGAAAAAGAGACGCAGAAAAATATTAAGAAGAAAATGAAGAAGGAATGCGAAAGAAATCCACAAAATGGACTCAGAAATAGAGTGAAGCGATACAAAAACGGAGGCAAGAAGCAAAGCAAACGAGGCGAGGTAAAAAATGAAGAATTAAACTAGAGAGGACAATGATGGATTTTGAAACAGAACCGAAAAGCGAGAAGAAAGGAGAACGTTGGCGGAATGTAGAAAGAATGGATGAAGCGACTGAAATGAATGCAAGATCTCTGGATGGAGTGAGGAGACAGTGCCTGTAGGTAAGAAATAAAGTCAGAAATTTGAAATTATAACTTTAAAAAGGAAAAAAATAAAGCATTCATAATAGTTAAATAAAGTGTAGTATTAAGCCTCAGAAATTAAAATCTTAAGGTTACACGTAATTATTAACACTTAAAAATCTAAAAAGACTTAAATCTATGGATTGCATTTTTAAAAAAATTTTGTTTTCCATTGCCAAATGATCTGTTGCAATCACATGTTTACATATATATTAATATAAATTGCCAAAAAAGATTGCAGCATTGAAATTTATAAACTTACCAACTAAAATCTTATAAACTAAACTTAGATCCTATATAATTAACTTAAATATTCTAAAACAAGTCAAACAGAAAAGTATGGCCTGTTGATCGTTGTTTCTTGCATGAAGCTGTCTGTCGGTGGTTAACATCTCTCCTACAAAATGAAAAAAAAATGATTATTTCTTAGCTTATATGAATTTATTTTAATTAATACTTAAATGCAAGAACTAAGGTAAATTAAAATCAAGATATAAATAATAAACATTCTAAGTAAGGATCTGTACTTTTATTAGAAAAGGATGCTAAATCTTTGAGAATGAAAGAGCTGTATTCGTCTAATATTATTAATTAAAATATTTTTTTTCTAATGACAGTCTCAGTTACCTTTGTTTCCATAAAAAAGTATCAAATCATTAAAGTTTTCATTATTCCCAAAATCCATTCATTTAATCTCTCGTCTATGTACTGATCTATACTTAAGAATCTTTTTTAAAATTTTTACTCAAAATATTTTAAATTTCTTCTAGTGTGGCACTTTCACTTGAGAGGGGGTTTCTCTTCCTGCGCCATATCATCATTGGCAAAACTTTCACTGATATTATTATGGCCACTACCGCTGAGAGCTCCAAACGAAAATATTTGAAAAGAAAATTATCTATGATAAAAAATTTCACTAGTATTCTCTAAAAATTTAGTAATTTTGATATTAAGCCTTTTTTTTAGTCTGTTGGAAATATAAACTTTCCCAGGGTTTGTATTTCAAAATTATCTCGTAAATAGATATTCTGAATAAATCGCGTGCACTTACATTTTTTTAAATGAGAATGTGTCTCACCCACCGACCCTCGGCGGCATCGAAGACGCGGAACTCCTTGGCAGGGTACAGCTCCGGAATCTACAAAAAATGCGATACATTTTAATATTTGTTTATCTCTGAATAAACTAGACATTCACCTTATTTTCTTTATAAGCGAAATATTTAATACAAGGTAATTGATGGAACCGTATTTAATATATTGATCAGATACATATTTATAATCAATTCAAAAGCTTCTCTATTAAAGAAAAAAATTTAATTCCCTAAATAGTTTCATCAAATCAATTAATATTAATTATGTTCCATTTTTCAGTTATGAACAGTTACGAAAAATTGGTGACTTTGTTCCTTATTTCCTACGCCGTGTGGTAAACAATCACGTAATTAGGGGTACGCGACCGCCATTATTATTCCCCTGATCATTCCCAAGGTATCAAGAACAACCGAAACCAAAGCATTGAAGTTCCCCACCATCCAGCTCTTTTGTGCATATATTTAAACATCAAATATATATACTACATACAAAATGCAGAATATGGCTTGTTGGCAATACGAATTTAAGTAAACCCAACTGATCCATGGTGAGCATGCCTGTAACTGAGAACCCAATGAGAAAGAACCTGCGTACAGAGGACAAATTATACACTTCAAATATTACAATTTCCACTGGAAAAAATGATGTTCTGATATAATGTTTCATATGATTATTTCTACTACCGTAGCATGATCCAAGAAAAATCTTCAGGTATAAGATTCTTGATCCCTCATCTTTAGAAATATCACAACAGAAAAGTAACAGGACCACCTCATTCATGTCATCGCTTTAGAAGGAACGCTTTCCCCAAAATGGACAGACCTTCTGACCTTTCACTATTTTGTACATACAAAAGTGGCTTGGGGGACATATTAAAAGCAAATTTGCGGACATCTATTTCAGAAATGTCCTGTGCACACTGGACAAATGTCCTGTTTGTTGTTTGCTACAGTTTTGTTTGCAATGCGACCTTCATCCATAGGCAATTCATAAAAGAAAATTGTTAGTTATGTGTTTTTCAAAGTCCCTAGCGTTTTTCTTTAGATTATACATGCACCGATAAAAATTGTTTGCTCACATCTGTATTATTCTCATTTTTATTTTAAAATACTTTTCTTAAAAGAAGAAGAGTGTGAAAAAAAGAATTTACGTTTCTAAATCTTACGAATCAAGGAAGTAATATAATAAGAGGAAAAATAAAAGTTTTTTTTCAAAATATTTAAATTTTATTTCGGAAAAACATTTCGAAGAAAACTTTGCTTCAAAATGGAACATTGCCATTCAGATGAATAATGTTCAGATTCATTCATTGAAATTCAGATGAAAAATGTTCAATGAACGGATTTAGGAAAGTGACTGCTGAAGTAATAATTGGGATACTCTTGAAAGAAGAAAAAAAAAACTTACCTGGAGAATCCTTAATGGAAATCATAATATAAATTAAAATAAAAATTTCACTGAAATATAGGTAAGTTCTAAACAAATATTTACAGATCTACCAGCTGGCATCTGGAATAAGCTTCAAATTAATCTGGAAAAAAAACTTTCAAAAAAGAACATGCGCAGAAATTTTATAGCATTAAATTTTGTTGGATGCATATAAATATTTGAACATATTGTACTGCTCTATAACTTTATTATTGAATTGTGTAAGTATTTTCATTAGGGTTCAGATTTTATTGCCATTGCATTTATTTTAAGACTGAATTTATTGCATTGAACGATTTTCTGAAATGGCTTCGATAAATTTCGAAAAATGTTCAACGTTTTGTTGTAATTTTTTTATTAATACTGAGAAAAATAGAACTGTTTGCCGACTTAATGATACTTGATTATTTGTTTAAGTACAAACATGGTTCTTGGAAGACACTTGAACTTATGTTGCTGTTCTTGTTATTGAAAAAAAAAAATGTATTGTGGCCTGCAGCCCTTCTAGAATATTCTGAGCACTTTTTTGGATTCTACCGAAAAATTTAAATTCTCTAGAATCTTGCTATAGTTTCAGAGAAAAGTAATTATAACAATTTTTAGTGCGATGTCTTATTCGTGGAGAATAGAAACCATTTATTTAAAGTGTAATTTGCGATGTGAGTTTTCAAACTTTTCAATCGAAAGTATATAACAGACTATTAATAAATCGAAGTAGGAAAGTTATTTATAATTTTATAAAGAATTAAGTAAACTATCGATGTTTTACAAAAACAATTTTTAAGAAATCTTAAAAATTAAAAAAAAATCTTACTGTTATTACTATTTAATTTCCATATATTGTTTCCGTAATAGTTTTTTTAATTTAATTTTATAATCAATATGTAAAATGTTTTTATTCATTTTTCATTATTAATATAAAGGACAGGCATCATAGCATTAAAATTTATTAACGAGATACCAGTATTTTTATAAAAATATATTTCTATATAGACATTTTGTAAGCATTTCTTGAATGAACTTTATGCACTGTTTCAAGTTTGTTTGACATGTTGCTGATGTTTTTAATCTGATAAGATTCATTGTTATTTATTATTTCTTTAATTAAAGTTATCGATGAATTTTCAATTTTTCTACGATTTATCTTTGTATTTGCCGCTCTTTAAAAACTTTTGCTTCCACATTCATTTCCTAATATCATCACTTTTATCCAGACACATTTTCATTTACAAAACTTCAACTTCCCTCAAACAGTTTTCTTTTTGGTTTTAATGATTTACCTGTGTTAACATTTATCTTAGGCAAATGTAACACTTGCGTTGTTAAACACCACACAATTAAAAGAGAGTCCTTTTTGAAAGAGTTTCCAGCTGAGAAGAAAAATACAGATTTCTTTTGCACTTAAAATCTTAAATGTTGAATTTTTATTAATTTTTCATACATTCATACTGATAGAATTACTTCCATTTCGAAACGTATTGGCTAAAACATATATGTATATAGATTGCGTCATTCAAAATTTATTAAAGGTTGTGTCCAATTACTTACCACCCGAAACTTGTGCTGGTTGTTGTCGAAATCCGCAAAGGATGGCTGGACGTAGACGCCCTCCTCCTCGGCCTGCTCCCGCAAGCGTCGGTAACAGCACCTGCAAAATATTTGAAAGAGACAAGATCAATATTCATGGACATGGAAAAGAAAAAGTAAAAGCAGATCTGCTGAACATTTAAACGAAATGTATGCTTATTGTCTTCCTAAATTGTGATTTCGTCAGATGCAATAATGTCTTAACAGGCAGATTGACTCAGAATCTTTTAATAAATTTTTGAAATAAACTAAATAAAATAATTCAATCCTCTTTTTTTCTTTTCTTTTTTTTTGAAATTCATATCTACGGCCTAAAACCTGACTTTAGAATAGTGTGTCGTTCATCCAAGTTCAGTCTTTTTCCGTGTAATTTTTTGCTTAATGCAGTTATCTCACGATCCGTTTTATTTTTAAATTTAACTTAAATCGTTTGCTGCAATTTTTGTAGCTATTCAAGATTGCGGACATCTGGGTGTTTTGTGAGACAATTACATGTTTGCATGTTTGGCGAGAAACAGAATATAATTATTAACTCTTATGCAGCATATAACTAATTAACTTATTGAAGTAGATTGATTTATTTTATTTTATTTACATTTTATAAATTCTGAAATCGGAGGCAGCTTTATGTTTTTAATGAAAAATAGAAAAAATGAAGTTAAAATGTATTTCATTGCTAAGAAATGGTGTAATTGGTAATCTTAAAGAAAGCTTTATGTCTTATTTATGCCCCTTTATCTTGTTTGATATTATCTTATTGTTACAACAGTGATAATTTTTGATAGTTCTTTATATTTTACCTCTAAAAATTTGTATCATTAAAGCTTTAATGCTTTACTGACTGTCAAATGAATGATCAAGTAACCCTCTCTGCATTTAATATACCATCTAAGATGTAACTACTTCTTTTTTTTTATTTCAGATGTGTAGGAAGGAGACGAGAAGAATCACATGCATAATTTTAAATGTTGAATAGGTTATTGAATTTCTTTAAGAAATTTGATATAATATGTCTTTTAGACCCAAAACGTAAGTATCCTGAATTAGTGTTTCTTTGTTTAAGGAATTGTGCAGATTAATTTTCAGACTAGAGGATCAGGATAGCACGTGCGTTTCATACTTTTAAAGAAAAAAAATTAGCAGGCATTTCTTTATTTAAAATAATATGATTTGAAGCAAGTTTCTAGAATTTCTTCAAATTTTTGTGGTATTAAGTATCAGTTTGTTTTAAATTTAACGATTTGTTCTCATTTATTTCTGCATACTAAGCTTTTGATTTACCTTTAAGAATTCTTTTTTATAAAAAGCAATTTCTGCATACATCTGTGGTGAAGCTTCATAAGCCAGATAAAATCTCCTAATCAGAAGTGATCACTTTTGTCTTGTGGTCTTGTTCCACAGCTACGAACCCAAACATTGCGAGTTAGGTCTTCGCTATCGCCAATAGCGACGCATCCTAAATTCCTCAATATTAATCATGCCCAGGAATACTTTGAGAGAACAGCTTTGATGTACAGTCATTTTCGCCAAAAAAAAATGGTTTATCTCCAAATTTTAGAGAAATGGCGAATGTGGCACGAACGGCAGCAATAGATATCGGTAGTTATAGAGCCACTGAAAAATTGCCAACCTCGCAAATCGCCAAATGACTGTACATCAAAGCTTAGCCTAACTTTAAGAGCGCATGACGGATGAACAATAGAAAAAATTGAAGTCTTTCTCATTGAAAGAGAGCTATGCCAACAAGAGTTAAAATAAATATGGGGGCAGGTTAAATTAGTCTCCTAATCTATCGCCAATACGTTAATCTAAGTAAATAATCAAGGTAGTAAAATTGGCAGTGTTTTTAAATTTAAACAGCTAATCTTGAACTTGAATGTAAACTGTACGTGATAGCAAAGTCTTAAATTCAAGTTATTTAAAGTCTGTTGAAGGCAATTAGTTTTTAACTAAGATAATTTCTTTGGAAATGGATTGCTTTTTGGAATTTTATCATTCGCAGCCATCTTAAATTTTAGCTTTTGAGACTTGGCATCTTTAGACAATATTAAAGGGGATTAGAATTCATAATGATTTAAAAGAGATAAGGTGAGATTTAAGATGATTTCCGGTTTATCGCCGAGCATCATAAAAGTACGCCACCTTTTTTTTCTAGCAATGCTCATCTTTGTGAATTAAAAAGAAACGCAAACAAATGCATAAGATTAATATCCATTCGCCAAATTTCAACTTTAGCCAATACTGACAAATTTTATATTGAAACTCTAAAAAACGTTTGTTCCCACATCTTGTAGCCCCTTTCTATAAGTTGGCTTCTTTCGAGATTTTGAATAATTGGCAGTCTTATTGCGATTAATAAGATATCGGTCAATACTCTTTAGTATCCTTTTAAATAATTCTTTGGCCACCTAGCATTATTCTTAAGTGCAGTAAAGGATTATAACTATACGTTGTTACTTAAAAATCTTAATACCAAGAAACAAATTGAATGCAGCAGTTTTCATGAAAATGTCCCTAACTGCAATGACACACTCTATATATATTTGGTACTTGTCAATTTTAACGGCTATCAAAAGGCGCCAAGAAAAACCTTCGCCAAATTATAAAAATATGCTCAAGTGCATAGATATTGTTACGAATCTGAAATTCAGCTTTCCAGCATAGTTGGTTCCATCATCAGAAAGAATGTTTTTAAAGTCATCTGTATTGGACGGAGTCTGGGTGTCGCGTCGGAGGTCCCAGAGCTTGGTGACTTTGGTGCCAAAACAGATTATACCCGAAACATCGAGAATTTTCCCTATCCTTCCAGCAGGAAAAGAGATACGCCTCGAACGGTCCTGATTGGTCGAGAGGCTTCTAGTACCACCTCCTGAGACCTGTAAAAGGGTCTGCAGCTGCCAGAGCAGGGTCGTCGAAGTAATAGTCGTAGTCGGAATTGACAGAGAGGAGTATTCAGAAGCGACAGAGCGGAGTAGTCGGAATTGACGGTGAAGAACTGGTCTTCCAGGGATTATCAGAGCAGCGATGGAGTCAAGCTGGTGCTGAACTAAGCTGTGCGCTACTGTCTACAGTCGAGTCTTGTGTATGCTACACGTCTCGGCTGAAGATAATCGCCTTCTATAGTTGCCTTTTTTGTGCTGCCCTGTATGTCTTCGTGTAAATAAACGTCATTGTCTTTTTCTACTGCCGGCTGCTGATTGAGCGTTTTCTACACCATATAACTTCCACTATGCAAACGAACCCAGGAATTTCGTAACAATATATATATATATATATATATATATATATATATATATATATATATAATAAATATATGCACAAATATAGATCAAATCACATGCAAATCGCGAGCTACCAATTGAACTGATCAAATTGGCGAAATTTTTTCTTGTCACTATTTGGTAGCCCACAAGTACCAAACATTGTTGTCGTATGTGAAATATTGATTGGCAGTCTCTTACCTAGAAAAGATTGTCAAATATGTTTTATTAATTACGGTGCCTTAAGACAAAGGTTATAGTTTGTATTTTGCAATTTTCATCAATATTTTGGCTACAGAAATGAACTAAATATTAGAACTAAACTTTTACTTTGACATTATAAATATAGATTCAAGCTACTTTCTACCAATTGAAGCTATGCATCTAAAAATGGGCCGTAAAAATTCACTTTGTCGAGATAATTGTGGAGAAAAGTTTTACTTACCTGCACCTCTGCATGTATCGAAATAACACGGAAATGAGAAGAAAAAAAAATGTAATTCTGCTCTACTATGGAAAAAAAATACATTTGAATAAAGTTTAACGAATTACAAAAAAAAAAAAATCGGATTGTTTTATTTTATAGTGCAGACAAACTACTTAAATTTAGTATGTTAGTTTTAACTCCCACATTTCAACAATTTTAAATACTTTTCAGTAAATCCAGACGAATTATCTTTGCTACTTTTTATACACTTTATTAAATTAGAATATCTCCTGAAATTAATTGAGAATTATTGAAATTGGAATAAAATTTAAAATTAAATAGAATTGGGCTAAACATTTATCAAATAATCATATTTTTTTCCTAATACATTATTTCTGATATATTTATTTTATCTATGTATACATTTGCAAGTCCATATAGATTTTGAAGCTATTTTCATAGATAATTATAGTGGCAACGATTATTTAACCCTATTTGAATCCAGATTAAAGTTGAAATATTTAAAAAAATTCAATTTGATACACTTGAGTCTTCTAAGTTAAAAATATATCAATTTAAATATGAATTTATATTACTAAATTTCGTTTTCAAAATTAAAGTTTGGACCCTACAGAGCTAGCTTATTCAGTGTCAATACAGTAACGAAATTTTTTTATAATTTAACGTAATCACGAGAGAGAAAAATAGATTATATATGAAATAAAATTCGACACTGAAGTTAGTCTTTAAAACTTGATATTTTATTAGTCGTCAAATTACTAAAATTTTTAGAAACGGTTAAAATGGCCATCAATCATCAAAACTAAATAATTTTAAAACCAAGAGTTGCTGAATTATCACTTGAAGAAATATAAATTTGGCAGCTATATTGCATTTTTAAGTAACAAAAATCTGTGCGGTATTTGAATTTTGGAGGTTTTTTCTAGTACATTTTAGTTCGGTATTTGTATTTTTAACTGCACGCCATTGGTAAACTTCAGTCACCAAAGAGCCTATAAGCATGGGAACATTGTTTTCGTTTGGCTATTAATCTCTGGCATGATATTAATACAGAATTTCAAATATCTGCCGGATTTTTGCATATCAGCGATAATTATTATTTGCTAGCAAGCTCGCAATATTCAGATGACTGTGCCGGACAGTCATACATTAACCAATAAATGAATTTAAAAGTGTTTTCTTCCTCTTACAAGAACGAAAAACATTACACTATCCAATCGTAAATTTGGTTATTTTTTCATTGATGTGCAATCTTGGAATTGTCCTTAGGTGCGCCAGGCTTTGTGATTTTCAATTAAATGGCGGTTGCTTCGCTAATAGAAATAGTGAAGATTAAAAAGAATTCAAGCTTCGTGACCTCATGTCCATTTCCAACAAGTTAGTTAGTTTTAATTTATCAGTATTTATCACTTATTATTTACGTAATCTTTTCAAAGTTTTTTTTTTTTCTCAAAACTGTAACTGGTTTGTTGAAGGATTTTAAAGATTTGTTTCACGGCCATATAGATATGTTCAATCATGCAATTTTAAAGTATGTATTTTAAAAGGTTAAAATGTTAAAACAGTTTGTATAAATGTTGTTAAAATCTGTTTGTGGTACTTTTCCGTTAGCAGGGCGCAAATGTCGCCAATTGTGAACCAAACGAGAATTTAGCGGAATTCTGCATTATTTGGCGATTTTTTGCTTGCGCCCGGCTAAAGGGTTGTGAACCAAACGCGAATTTGGCGTAAGAAATTTGGTGGAATTTTACATTGTTTGGCGATTTTTCGCTTGCGCCCGGCTTACGGAAAAGTACCGTGTTTGTATTTTAAAGGTGTTATTAAAGTTTGTATTTTAAATAATGTTATAATTAAAAAATGCAAGGAGAAAATAACGAATTTCTACTCTAAATCACCACAACTCAACGTAACATGAAAACAATTGGTTGAAATTTCCAGTTAAATTCAGTAATTTTTTTAAGAGCTGCCGAATGTTCTCATCGCCAACACACCGCCAAGATGCTTATTTAATCTTGTTTGCAATGGAACAGATTGGTAAATCTGTTAACAAGAATTCCAAATTGCCATTCAAAATTTTTAAAAATAAAAAAACATTTTTGCTTTATTTTTATAACTCCAAAATATTCTTTATATGTCAATGCACTAGTTATAAACAATTGAATCTGCAATTAAACAAAACAACTAAAATGCGAGAATGTGCAAATATGCATCCCATTGTTCCAGCAGTTTCTGAAATTCTTGCAATGTATCAAAGTCCTTCCCTTTCAATATATTTATTCCTCACAG
>JAPMOR010052185.1:9329-23325 GCA_026543865.1 Argiope aurantia | reverse complement strand
AACTTTTAATGAATGATTAATTACTAAATCAATCGATTACATAAATTATGAAAATTAATGGTAAAACCGACAGCTTACTTAAAAATCAAAACCAAAATGTATTTTTAGCAGGAATATATCCAGTTCAAGTATTAAAATTTAAAGCTGGAAAAAACTGTATGTCGTTTTAATATTGTGTTAGACTAATGCATAGTGACTGGGAAGTATATATGCCCAATGCCTCCAGTAAAAGGGGAAGGGGTAAGCATGAAGACAAAACAAAGTGTTTTGTCACTTTTCAATGTAAAATATAATGACAGAGTGAAAAAAAAAAACCGAGGTTCCATTTAGTTTTTCTGCATCATTTGTTACGAATGGGAGCGAAGAAGTAACAATTTGTCTAGGGTGCCGATTACCTTCATAATACTATTCCGTCAGAAATTCTTTTTGTTCAAATGATTAGTGAATTCTTTCAAGTAAATTCTTGGTTCAAATATTTAGACAAATAGATGGGCCCAACTATAACCATATATTAAAGTTACAAAATTATATTAAGTTAAAATATTAAGGAATTTATAAAGTGAAAAAATTAAGAAACAGAGGGAAAGACGAAAGTTTTCAACGAGTATTTCCCACAAATGAAATTATGCACTCATTCCATACCTCTTAGGAATAAAAAAATGCCGCCAAAGCAGGGTTCACAAGACTCATTAGCGCCAACAAGTGATAATAACACCTGCTGGACGAAATCTCCTGACCCTAAGGGGTGCGACACAAAAGAGAAGCGATTTTACGAGACAATTAGGGTTCAGCTGGAAAGTTCAAGTGGGGGAACGAAATTCAAACTCGTTACTGGTACAACTGTTGTACCGCGCCGTAAGGAAAGGTAAAAATAAATCTGGTACAACTGTTGTACCAGCCGTAAGATAAAGGTTAACAATGGTCCCTTGTGTAAATATTCATCGTTTTAATACGATACACAGTGTAAAAGAAAAATGCAAGGACGCTAAAACGGTAATTTATAGGAAAGCGTGGAATGCCTGAATTTATCATATGAAATTGTGGCAAACATAAATCAGTCCCTTTCTACGCATGCGCTACCTGTCGACCGTCTTATAACTGGTCTAATGCAAACCTGGTATGAGAAAAATTTAATATTCACTCTATTTTCTAGAATTGCGAATGGATTAACTTTTAAGAAATAAAAAAAGAGTTGTTTTTCATCACTCATTCAATTTCTGAAGATAATACAAAATTGATTCAGTATTAGAACTCTGAATCTTTATTTTCATAAAAGTTAGACATTATAGTTTATAAGCAACAGTACGAAATAATTTAGTCATTCCTAATTCGCCGGTTATGTAATATATTACTTCAGGAAAAATAACAGATGTGGTAAAAGCAGATGATTTGCAATCACATCGATTAATTTTAATTTTTCATTAGAAATAAATGTCTATGTTAATAATCTCAACATTGTAATAAGAATTTTATCAAATATTATTAAATGACCACCTCCTTCAAACTTGTGAAGCAACTGTTGAACATCGCAAAAGATTTTGTGAAAAATGCGACTTATGCCTGTAGTGAAGTTTTACTGAAGGTAAATATTAGCTGGTGTGCTGCCATATGCCAGTATTCTATGAAGAGCATAATGATAAAATATTGATACTTTTTGCAGTTACCATATTCTTTAGTTTCCCGTTAATTCCTTTTGGCATTGCAATGAAGACTTTACATTATTCAAGTCGGTATGTTACAATGTCTATGCAATATGACCATCAAGCCGATGACATTGGAGTTTTTCTTCTTGGTTTCGGAACTGGTCTTATCATGATTTCATGCATTGCTTACACATATATGTAAATCGTGAAAGTATCATAGGTTCTATATAAAGTGATGGAACGAGAAATAATTATTCTGTAATATAGATAATATAAGAGAAACTATCGATAATAAGAGTATGATTTTTATATATACGGGTGTAATGATGATAAATAAGTTGGATCAAACAACGGCATGTGTTTTTTCAACTATTAAGGATACAACGGTATGGATTTTTAAGAAATTCTCTTTTGAAATGCATTGCTTATTATGAACGTTAAAAGATCCAAAAAATGGCCAAATGTAGTCGCGCAATCATCATCATCATTATTGACAACAACGAATTATTATCGCCAATCACTCACAGCTAATTATTGTTGTTCCTAATGGCACTTGTCCTAGACAAGCCTACTGACTCTAAGTGCTTTGTGGATAGAGCCAAGACTACGTCTTTGCTTTTACAGTAGCGCCAACAAGGGCCAGGAGAAAACTTAGCTACACACACGTCACAACCCTATTTTACGGGCGGACTTCATTCATGCATTTCATTCACTCAACCACAGATCGTAATTTAGACCTGAATCAGAGAACGATCACCCCTGATCCAGTACCCCCAGTGGTATTACTCTCGACATGGAGGACTTTGTGACCACGACAGTTCTATACGCGCGCCGGTCACCACACACGCGGGGAGTCTTCGGCCGGCGGGGTTCGAACTCGCAACCCAAGAGACGCGAATCCAATGCCCTACCAACCAGGCTATCCCGGCCACGCAGTTAATTAGTAAGTACCAATATAAGATTCAAAATCAGTTTTTTTTAATAATTATATACAATTCTCATTTGCCCTATTTAAATATTGTTATTTTAATTCATTATCAGTGTACAAAGTGTACTAAGAATAAAAGATGACAATGTGCTCTCTAATAGCAGAAAAAATAGAGTAATACTTCAGATTAGTATTCAAATTCTCGCCAAACACAATAGAATCGTTAAAATCCACCAAAAACTTGTCAAACTTCGGATTGATGGTTTTAGTTAAATATATGGCCAGAAATATGTATTTTAGGATTGCATTAAAAATTATAAAAATTACATATTTGGCGAAAAATTGTCCTCAAAAATTCGACATTGGTATTAATTCAAAGGGCATTAAATCGGACTTCCCCTTTGGTGTTTTTGACTTTTTGAAGTAAACATATTTGAAATCTAATTCGCTCAAAGATCATTTGACTATTCTCACTTCCGTTGGCAAAATTTCTACGAGTAATATATATTTAAAAATTGCTTCAAAAGCGTCTGTGAATTTTTGTACAATAATTCGCGAGTATAATTATTGTTTTGATGTGATAAGCATACAGGTTGTTTTGTTTTGGATACAGGTATTAAAGCGACTTCAGTGAATATTCGAAACCAAATCTGGATTATAATTGGTTGAACATACTTTAAAAAAGGTTATTAAAAATTTATTGATTGTCTTATTGTAGGTGCAAAAGGTAAAAACCAAACTGGTATGTTTCCGTTAATCGGCGCCAGCGAAAAATTGCCAAATAATGTAGAATTCCGCCAAATTTCTTACGCCAAATTCAATTCACGTTTGGTTCACAATTCGCGACATTTGCGTCGGAAAAGTACCAAACTCAATAATGGCAGATTTAACAATGGCAAGAATAATCATTTCTAGAGTATTTGTGTCCCATTTAATATCAAATTAATATCTGGTAGAATTAAAAATATATATAAATGTTATGTTTGCGTCTTATATGTTTCGTAACCATCATTTAGAAATAGTCAATAGTTTAAGTACAGATACTTTTATTGGTGCATTGAAACGATTTATCTCTTAGAGATAGACCAACTGACATTTTCAGGATTTTGTAGGATTCACCAATGAATGACCCAAAATTTTAAAGACTTTATTTAATAAAAAATGTAGAAAAATTAGAGGAATTTCTTGATCCAGAGAATATTAAATGGCATTTTAACCCTCTGGTCGCACCTGACTTTGGAGGTTTATGGTGGTACCATCCAAAAATTGTCAATATTAGAGTCTATTTCATTATGAGACTGTTGAGATTTGATTTCTCTGATATCTAAAATTAGAAAAAATATGTTATATTCCTTTCTAGATTGCAGAATATAGATAAAAACACAGATTGCACCAAAATGAAGTGTCATGCTAAATGAACCAATGCATGCTCTTATTTTATATCAGAAGATAGATAAAATAAATGTTCAAAGAAAAAGTTTTATAAAAGAAACTATTTCAGAAATCTAAAATAAAAAATATATAAAATATTCGATGTTTTCATCAAAAATCCATTTTCAGCGTAGTTCCCCTACCTAAAATATTTGTTAAATCAGGATTGCAGCAACGAGCAGGAATTCAAATGTGTTTCGAATCCGAGGAGAATAAGTGCGCAACAAAAATACAACAAATTACATTTAATACAACAAAAAATTTATTATAGTTCTGACACGATCAATATAGAATGCGGATAAGATACAATGATGTTTCTTAAGAATACTGGAGACAATATTTTGTAAATATATGTACAAACTTACTATTTTATGTAAGATGTGAAAAATATTCCTATGATGAAAAAATGGACTGCTTAAAGATTAGATCCCCCATGTATTTATTTTTCAATATATATTTAGGCTTTAAAAAACCAATGAATTTTACTAAGAAACAATTAGATCTTGAATATGAATTCCGCTATCTTTATTTTTAGAAATGTGTTCTTATGGTTAAGTATTTTTTTAATTCAAAGTTATTGCAAACTAATATTTTCCTCCCATAAAGTGAATCAATTGCATTGATTGGTTTTTCTTAACCCCTTCGTATACAATGACGAGTCTGATTCGCGATGGAATTACAAAATTTTTAACTTTAAATCTGTAATTAAGGGAAAGTATTAAGCAATTTAAAATGCAAAAATCACTTGAAAAAGCATCATTACCTCAAATGCCCTTATATTATTCTAGGGATTAAAATAACAATAGTTATCCGAAATAAGATCTACCATCTAATTAGGAAGTTAAATAAATTCGTATGTCAAGGGGTTAGTGTGTTATATATGAATATTCTATGAATAACAATTTTAATCATCCTTTTATCAAGACATCTTTATAAATAGCGTGTTAAAAATTTAGAAACATCTGAAATCATATAGTTTTTGCTGCAAATAGTAATTGAAAGAAAAAAAAGATACGTTCCCCGATTATATAGTCATAATATTGAATGCAGAGTTTGAATAATTTAGGAAGTAATTTATTTAACAAATTTAGTGCATACTTCGTTAAACTCTTTAATGTAGCTAAAAACTACGATACCACATTTTTTTTTTTTTTTTTTTTTTGTCGTCAGTTGTAGTCTGTAATATTTCTTTAATGTAATAATTGTAGCTTCGAAATTAGATTGCGAAAGAAAACAGATATTTTACTGTAAATAAACTTAATTTGCAATTGTACAATTTACTACTTCAGTAATTTATAATGAATCCACATAATTTCGATACAGTAAAGTAACTTTTTTTAGCTTGCATATGTACAAGAGACTGCCGACAGGGGAGTAATTTCCCCCCTTGCCCCTCTGCTACCGTTGCCTCTGGTTTTGATATAAATTTGTATTCGGACAACATGACATAGAGAATTCCTCTGAATTCATTTAAAGTTTGAAAGAAATGTATAAATTTGTTTCTAAGGCCATATACCAAATTTCTTCGGTCTAGATCAAAGAGTGTTAAATTATAGTGTTCACAGACACATTTCAAAAATGTATTTTTCATACTAAAGAAGCAGAGCCATGTTAAGCATAGTACAGGTCTATAGACAAATTAATCTTACCTCCTTCCCCCGTCTCAATTCTCAAAACTGATGTATTTTATACCTTAATTTCATATTTATATGTTAATTTTTTTAATAGAAAGGCATATTATAAATAATGAAATTTCTTTCATTCTCTTAATTAATAAGTAATTTATTTTAATTTGTAATTTATTTTACCATAATTAAAATGGCAATTTATTTTTTAATTAAACTTATTAATCGTTTTAAATTATTGATTTATTTAATTTCTTTTCGGTAAATAAGTTTTATAAATAAGGCAATATCTAACAAACCGAAATAACAAAATTATCTAATTTTAAACAAAATAGCAGAAAAAGATTTTAGCGCTTTTAAAGGCAATTTAAATATCCTTTTATTAGAGGATGATACTTTTTTTAATTAAAAAAATGTTTCATTTTGTAAAATTATGAAAGTAAGCATTTTGCAAAATAAAAGTTTTATTTTGTAAATATTTTTACATTTCAATTTACATTATAATAAGTACAATTTCATATTGCATCTTTCCTTATTTTTTAAATATAAATTTTATTAAAATGTGTTGGAAATCATTTTTTGTCCTAATACATCATGTTTTTCTGGTCGTGATAGACAGGGAGTTCAGGTGTTCTTTATCAACGATCTATAACTGTTTTTTCAGTAGCTTCAGTTCCGAAAAACTTCGTTTGTCACCTGCATTTGTGACCATAATGCTTTTGAAATTTTCAGAACTATCTTGCATTTGGAAAAGTTCAATGCAAAACATGATCATGCATCGGTTTAAAAGAATAACTTACAAGCGCTATTACTTCTTTATTTGTTTCGAGACCTCGTGACAAAAATTATTTAAAATGTACCATTTCGTCACCTAACTCAAATTTAATACTTCTGAATAATATTTTCTAAATTTAAGAGGTAGCTTCTTTAATTTCTACGTTACTTCTTTTTGGGAAATCAACCAAAAATCTAAATATGACTTTACTATATGCTTCTAAACGCCTTGAAATTTCTGAGCATAGCATATCCAATGCAGGCAAATATATTTCCAATATATTATTTATTTTAATTATTTAAGTTAATATATAATATTTTTCCTTTGTAAGCACAACGTCTTCTGCAATACCACCTTCCATTTTATTTATTTTTTCTTTTTTCCTTATATGTCCTCCATAATGGCTGAACCGAACATCGATTCTTTCATTTGTCTTTGTTTCGCAATTACCAAACATCTCACGAAAAAAAACCCGCCTATTTTACTTAGAAAAAGGAACGTTCCGAAAAGTTAAAACTGTATACATTTTTCTAGCGTTAAACATACCAAAAAACATAAAATGAAAATACAGAAATATTAAAACTATATGTAGCTCTTCAAAAATATTTAATCTTCTTTTTACTTTACGAAGTATATATAGAGAAGATATTTTAATCATAAAAAAAATTCGAATTCGATATTTTGACTTATCTTTACGTTTCAGAAATCCCCAGTTCGAAAAACACAATTTTGAAATTATGTCGGTCTTTGAACACAATAATTCAAAAACGTTTCGATGTAGAAGGATGAAATTGAATATATGGACTTAACAATAAATCTGAAAATTTATAATTTCTATCAAATTTTTGAATGAAATCTTTTTAGAAGAATCTATTTACCCGAATATCCAAATACATGTGAACATGAAAACAACAAAACACAAAGATCAAAACAAATATATTTGATACACAGTTTTAACATTAAAATATAGGTGTTCATCAATTTTGAAACCAAATCCGCCAGTAGGTTGATCATTTATCTATATGTATTCTGGCATGTAAATGCAATAATTAAAAAATTAAAAAATTAAATTTAAAAAAATGAAATTTGGTTCAGAGTTTTCATAGAAAAACGGAGAGACAAGATTCTTATGAAATTTTAAAACAAATTGACCGTCTATAAGTCTGTATTTTAGCATTCTTGTAAACGCGATACTCAAAAAATTCACTGATTTAAACAAATAAAAGTTTGGTATATGATCTTGTGGCTACAATTGCAGTTCGGAGTTAAATTTAGTTTTTAATTAATAGAAACAAATGGAATCTAAAATACATATTCTGTTTTCAGATATTTAATTGTTTGCCAGTGATTAATTGATCCCAAAAATTGCTCGATAATAGTCTTCTTTTTAATTCGTTTGCCACTTTCCTTTACTATAGTACGAAGCACAGGATGTTTATAAGGGAACTGTGAAACTAAAAATCTGAGTACTCATGGCGAGCTCATTTTTAATTCCAAAAAAAAAAGTCAAAATTTTTATAGGGGATATGATGCATTTACATATTTATTAGTGAACAGGTTTGATGCGTTTTTTTAATAGCTGATGCAGAAGAAAATAATAAAAATAATAAAAAATACGATTTCAAAGGATGAAACGTTCTCAAGCATTTTTCAAAGAATTTATATTTTGTGTTATTATCATATGATTGAAATGATTCTAAAATTTCCTGAAACAATTAATGATTTGAATATTGTAGTTATTAATATGTTATGCATAACATGTTTTGATATATAAAGGATATCTATATTTAAAGAAGATAATACTTCAAAATTTCAAGAGTGAAGATATGTCATTTTTTTAATGTAATTTATTTAACTTAATTGCTTGACAAATTCATTTTCTGAAGCTAAATATACTTTGCAGTGGGAAAATCTATCATCATCTAAATGGATTTTTTTCAAAAGAATTCATTAGGGCTGTTATACATTTAAAAATATTAAGTGAATGTGTAAATAAATCGATGGTAAACATTAAAATTATCATTTCAATTTTTATTATTATTCAAAAGATTCTTTTCCTATAAATTCTTTAATTTCTTTAAAAATATTTATATACATAGATAAAATGTACAAGAAGTGAATTATCTTTGTCCCATTTGTATCTTTGCACCAATAAAAATTTATATTTGCAGAAAAAAATTTGGCATTTTGAATTTTTAAAAATTACACTTGTGTGTCTCTACACGTTGACCATCTTCAAAAATTTAGTTAAAAAATTTCCATTATCTTCAAACAAATCAAAAGTTGAGATCTTAACATGAATAGAATTCATTATAGCTATGTTTATATGTATTTTTATAAGTGTTTTACACATCTTTCTTAACTATTGGGCAAAAATAAGTCACACTTTGCATACTTATCGTTTAAGACAAGAGAAAAATTAAAAAATTATATCAACTTTTCAAAGTATAAAAGTTAATTAAATATTCAATTAATTAAAGATTAGCCGAAACTGTACCATTTTCCTGCAGTGATTTCGAAGTAAATTATTCCATGAGAAATACTTTTATCTATCTTAGAATTCAAACTTTCTCCTTTTCAATGATATCACTTTCGTTTCCATGCACTTTTTCCTTCAATTTTTATTTTATTTTTCTAATTTTAAAAGTAAATGCAGACGATTTCTGAGTAAGGAATTTTATTTGTAGTTTTTAAAATCTTCTGGTTCAGTTAACCTTCTGATTTTTATTCAAAATATTTTAACGAAATGAGAATGTTCTGCATTATAAAATTTTTATAAAGAATCATTTTTTTACGTTAAAAATATCATGCGTGAAAATATTTTAAATCTGAGCGATGCCGGATATAAAAGCCTAGAAATCTAATAAATGTGGACAAATAGGAAAAGAAAATATGCAGAAATCTCTACAAAACAATGACAATACTTAGGTCAATATGGAGAAAAGCATAAGTCAATATGTTTCTGTTCTCCGTGGCGTAAGAGTCAAAGGCAGTGTCTCTAATAAAAGAATAAATCCTAGCTTCCAAATTACTCTATCCATTTTTGTCTTTGTGGTTTTTTTTATTGTAGAAAATGCCCTTTTTTCTTTATTTTATGATAGCAGAGAAACTGTTGAATCAGCCAGTCAACTAAAATAAACACTATCTCGCTGATCTACAAGGAATTTGAAATAAATCCTTAGAAAAATATTCTGAAATTTAAATGGATGTTGACTTTCGGTAGAGTATAAATGCAATATTCCTGAAAATCAAGATAAAGAAGTAAATAAAAGTATCCTTATACCATGAACAAATTTCTTGGTGATCAACCTCCAAAAGTTCGGAGTTAGTTGTTTTTGTTTGTTACGGAGCGTATTTGATAATCCGACCCAGTCAGGAAGGTCTGAAACACGGAGATTATCAAAATCTCGATTTATACTTTTGAAGATTATAATATGTTCTCTGTTTAAATTTTTGTATAAGAGAAACTAAAAAAAAGATTTGAAGTTCTGTCAGTATTTCATTCCTGTAATTTTTTCTAATTTTAATAGATTTTTTAGAAATATTTTGAAATAAATATTACAATATTGCTACTTTCTGATGCACAAACAATACAAAGAGAAGGTATTGTATTCGTCAAGAAACTCAACTTCGAGATTCTGATGAATCTCCATGTTTTGGAGGCTCTCGTGAACATACCAGTGTAAGTGATTTGCTCGAAATTTTTTTCACATACGTTGTAATAAAAATGTTATTCCCTCTCTGCTTTTGCACAAAATTATGAACTTTGTGAAAATCCATGAATAGTTTTAGAGTTTTATTTTCTGAGGCCTGGATATCAGAATTATGTGTTTCATATACAGAAAGGAAAACCGATGCTTGCGTATTATTAATCGTATGCCATTGATCATTGCCAATAGTCAAACAGAAATTCAGTTGATTAAATGCACTAGATCTTGAAATAAGCAAAACCTATGAATTTCATTTTGAGAAAAATTTGTTAGAATATTATGCAATTAAACCAAAATATGTTCAGACAGAAATGTGAAACGCAAATTTCCTTAGAAAAGCTGTTGATGAAGAAAATTTATAATATTCTATGGAAATTATTTTGCAAATCTCATAACTATTGTACATTATGTTTTTATTTCTTTTTAGAATTATTAGAAAAATGTATGATCCACAGGAAGGGTTAATTGGTGTGAACTGAAAGAATTGCTTTTCATGCGCTTTCTGTTCTGTCTATTAGATAAGCAAGTATACGGAGATAAAATTTATTTTATTGGAAGGTTAATTTTTTTTTTCAAATTTTAAGATGTCATAAAAATAATATTTGCGTAATGATATGATTTAAAGGTGTGGCAAAAAAAACAAAATAAGTCTACCCCCGTTTCCCCTCGAATTTTGTTCAATCTGTCAAGAGGTGAACAATTATATAAGGTTCTTGCAAACAGACAAAAATATATTCAATTTTATATCTATATATACTATCGCTAAAAATATTATTAAAAAAACCACAAACATTGTTTGAGTATACTACAATAAAGAAAAATAAATCATTTGTTGAAAACAATGAAAGTTAACATAAAAATATTTAATCTATAAAAGAACAAGAAATATGATTAAGCAATTTATTATTTTAATGACATCCATTGTCGAAAATTGACTATTGTTTATCCTGCAAAACACAGGGAAATTCAGAATGTAAATTTACATTGAGAGGAACCTAACATAGTTTTCTCGCTGCTAATAATTATCTTACATGTACTTGAAAATTTTAAATTATATTGACTAATATGAATAAAAAGGACATGGAAAACACTGTGCTGCTCTTATGGGTCTGGTTTTTAATTAGAATATTTTTTTTTCTCATCTTTCAACTTCATATTCAATTTGGTTCTTCTACTATTAATAGACGCCTTAGACGTAAAAGAAAAAAACTCAAAAAAAGAACAGAAGATTTCAAGGAAAGAAAAAGACAAGAAAGAAGAATCCAAATTAAATAACGACGATGAAGAATACATTTCAATAGATTGCAGTTTGGTCCCAATAGAGCTTTTAATGCTTAGAGAAATTGAAAAATTCGAAGAATCAACAACAGGAAAATCAAAATAAGAAAATGCAGCAACTCTGTAAAAAAAATTTATAAAAGCAAAGAAAAGGGGAAAAAATAAATAAACAGATGAAATCCCACTTAGTTTGAAAATTCGAAAATGCAGTAGAAACTTCTCAATATATAAATTTCAGTAAAAATTTCCGAAAATCGAAATTCAAAAACAAATTTGTGAAACAAGATGAAAATAATATAAAAAAAGCATAAAATGTAATTCCAACTTATTCAAATGCTGCAATGACTCTGCGAAAAAAAAAAAAAAAAAAGAAAAAAAAAAAAAAAAAAGGACAAAAAAATGAGAGAAAAACGAACCAAAATTTAAAAAAAAAAATCAACACCACTGACCAGAACCAGACGAGCAGCTACAGCTTAAAAAAAAATTGAGAAGCTATGTTACTTTAAAAAGACTTAAAAATTTATATATATTGCAAATATTTGTGATTTGTATTTTTTTTATAAAAACCTGTATATATTGTAAATATTTTTGTGTATATAATATATATTATGTTGTAATGTTTAGTTAAAAATTTTGTTTATTTATTTATATAATATTGTTACGAAATTTTCTTTACCGGGGTTCGTTTGGATAGTGGGAGTGATATGGTGTGGAGAACGCTCAATAATCAGGCAGAAGTAGAATAAAAACAACGACGTTTATTTACACGAAGGACAGCACAAAAGCGACAACTATATACAGCACAGAAGACGATTATCTTCACCCGAGACGTGTAGCATACAACAGCAGCATACAACCAGAATCTACTGCAGACAGTAGCGCACAGCTCAGTTCAGCACGAGCTTGACTCAGTCGCTTCCGACTCCTCCGTCTTCTACTTCTCCGACTCTGGCTCGGATTACTGACTCTCTTTTCCGCTCCGTCTTCGGACTACTGGCTTCGTTGTCTCCTTCCGACTTCGTCGTCGTCTGATTCCGACTTCGCCGTCTTCGACTACTGGCTTCGTCGCCTCCCTACTCGGACTTGACTCTCTGAGATGATGGAAAACTTTCTGGCGCACCCGCCTTGCAGAGCAAAGCTATCTCCAAGATCCTGGTGTTTACGCCCTGGCGTAATAAGATGCCCTGGTCTTATGGGCCTACTGGCAGAGGAAGTGGCACGTCGGTACTGGTCAAGATTGGACTTGGTCGGTACTGGACTTGACTCTCTGGCAGCCGCAGCCCCTTTTATAGGTCTCAGGAGGCGGGGCTAGAAGCCTCTCAACCAATCAGGAACGTTCGAGGCGTATCTCGGTTCCTACTGGACGGATCGGAAAAATTCTCGAAGTTTCGGGTATTATCTATTTTGGCGCCAAAGTCGCCAAATTGGTCGCCAAGTCGCCAAATGGTCGCCAAGTTTATCGCCAAGCTCTGGGACCTCCGACGCGCTAGTCCCATTCAGATGACTGTAAAACTTTCTTTCTATTGATGGAACAAACTATGCTGGGAAGCCGAATTGCAGGTTTGTAACATTATCTAAAAAAATTTAATAAAAATGTAAATCATTAAAAAAAATTTAATATTTATAAAACTTAAGCACTAAAAATTAAAAAGATAATTTAAACTAAAAAAATATAAAAAATTATAAAATATACAAAACTTAAATGCAAAAAAAATATTAAAAATGTGAAACTAAAATGAAAAATATTGAAATTATTTACGTTTTTTAACGTATTATTGTTTATTACTGGTGTATAATAAATATACATGAAAAATTATTTGTATAGCATTCATTTTTTAGTAATGTGTGAATTTACTCCACTACTTTACTAAGAGATATTATTTTCAATGTATAACTTTTAATTTTGCAAGAGGAGTGTTTAGAAATTCCTTCACTAAAAATAAGTCTGATATATTTTATTCCAAATTTCTGCTCAAAGAATCTTTAAAATTGAACATCTTTTCCAGATAGGGCACATGGGCTGCATTTGAAGATTTCTTTCAAATTTTGTGCAAAATCCGTTCATTGGAAGTCTATTTATCCAGCTATTCGAATATAAGTTAACACGATAACATCAAAGCGAAGACAGTTGTATTGATAAAAATTCGGTATACATATTTAACATCTATAGTGAATCTATTTGATCCACATCCAACAAAGGGTTGATCACCTGTTTATCAGTACTTTCAGAAACATGCAAATGTAATAATTCAAAAATGCCACGACTAAAATATATCAAATTTTATATGGGATTTTGTGATTAGCAATTCTGTGACAACTTTTGTTTCAATCGGTCGAGAAAAACGAGTCTAAAACAGAAATTCGATTTCCGTATACTATAAACCGCATGCCAGGGATTAGTTGTCAAAACACTCGCTAAGGATCTCGTGATAGATACAGTAAAAAGCTAAATTAATACCAAAGTTTAATATTTCAAAACTATTTCATGCCAATACCACGCAAGCCGTTTTCTAGATATTAGAGAGTTTGTGAAAAAGGTTAGGAAAAACCACTTCTTCGTGTTAGGTTTTTTTTTTTTTTTTTTTTTTTTTTTTTTTTTTTTTTTT
>JAPMOR010052180.1:0-12578 GCA_026543865.1 Argiope aurantia | reverse complement strand
CAAGCTATACTATTTTAATTGCTTTACATATGATTTGTTTATAGCTTTTCTAATGAAGTCAAGTGCCTTGGTTTCAAAGAATTATTAAAAGCATAAATGACGGGTGGATTCATGTATCTTCTAAATTTAGCTGGGCAGTTGTTTCATATTCTTTATCTTCCTGTAAATTTTATAGATATTAAACAGAATTCACTTTAGCTTTCAACAATGGGAAAAAATCAAGCAATCAAATTTTTGATAATCAATCAAATGATTCGGTTTGATTCACAAGTTTGAAAATATTTTTGTGCAATGTACTTATATAAATATATATAAATGTGTGTGTGTCAACTATGAAAATATTTTTGTGCAATGTACTTATATATAAGGGTGTGTGTGTCAACTATGAAAATATTTTTGTGTAGTGTACTTATATATAAGTGTGTGTGTGTTTGTGTGTAGAGTGCCAACACACACATATATCCATCTTTATTATTAATAAGCATAAACATTGCAATATAGACATTAACATGTGTTTTCCACATATGCTTTTCCAACTGACAGGAAGATCTGGAAGTTTTGATGCGGGCGTCAAATGCTATGATAAGTAAATAAATTGCTCTTGAGAAAAAACTCATCGGTATTGTAGAAACATCGCTGACTCATCGTAAATTCATTAGTATAAAAGAAACATCTTTTTTAGAAAACTGCGACCATTTTTCTGAAAAGATGATACAATAAATTCAATTTTAGGCAGATACTGCAGTCGCACTAAATGCTCAAGTTTAGTTTAGTTTTGTTTAGTTTAGTTATATTAACGTCCCGTTCGATTAACACTAAGTCTATTTTGGAACGGACCTCGTAATTTTGAAGCGCGGTCAGATGACGAGGACAACTCCTGAGCTGGCACCCCCCACTCCACACCACACCAGCGGGAGGACGTTTGGTCAGGATGGATTTAAAGTGCAACAGACCCCTTACGCGACGGTTCTTCGGTGGAATCGGGTCTCGAACCTGAAACCCTCCGGTTCCGAAGCCGAGACCTTACCACAAGGCCACCGCGGCACCACTAAATGCTCAAAAATATACAATAGGTGGGAATGACTCATTATATTGGTATTATTTTCGTCGAAAAGCAACCCAAGCTTCGTTTTTCGATTTCATTAAACACTATTAAACTTTGTTCTATATTACATGCTCAGTACAATTTTATAAAAACAGTGAAATAGTATAATTTTCACAAATAAATAAATAAAATGAACATTTAAACTGTGCTGTTTGTTTCAATTGTTTTTATTTGTATCCTTTAATCATTTTTATATCTTATAAATTATTTTAATAAATATGTACATCCACTTCTTGGACAAAACTGTTGAGTCAAAAAACTTGGTGAAACTACGTAGGCTTAAAATGCAATTATATTTATATGTAAAACAAAAGTAGATGATACAAACATGTGTTTCAGGAGCTAAACAAATACAGTTACTTTAAATTAATGACACCCAATAAAAGAAAAAGCCATCTTTTTTTCTTTTCCTTAGCGCAAAGAATCAAAATCAAACAATCCATTTCGTGTCCAATTCTCAGCCCGAAGTAAAGAATTACCTGGTATTTCCTTTACATTTCAGTTCATCTAGATTTATTTACGCTAGCTAGAAAAAGCTTTTATAAAGAAATACTACCAAACTTTATCAAAAATGTCCCAAGTTTATGATCAATCTCAATGAACCTCTTGAATAAAATTCATTTTATATTCGAAACCGTTACGATTTCTTTTCAAAAAAAGGATAACTCTTTTGAAAAGGTATATACTTAGTTGCATAAAAAAATGGTACGGCGTAGGCATCGTTCATTATTTTTATGCAAATTTAGAAAACAAGAATGTGCTCTTGTGTAAGACCCAAACAAAGAATTTGTAATGGAAGCAGTTATCAAGAGGTTTGAAAAATTTCAAAACATGTTCGTCTTTTTTGACGAAGATGTGTTGTTAGGTATAAGATAATATTTTTTCCCGTCAAAAAACTGAGGAGAGCAGCAATGTTTCTGGTGTTTATTATCGCTACAATCGATCAGTTTACTTCTGATTTGTATAAGCACGGGGTTAATAAAAGATTTATTTGTCTATAGAATAAAAAATAGCACCGTTTATCTCCAATATAGATAAATAAAATTCCTTTACCAAACATTGCAAATAATACATCATCAATTCTAAATATTATAGAGTAGATGACGCAATACATCATCTATTCTATAATATTTCGGCAATAATATCTTTCAAGCATACAACTACAGTTATAGACAATGAACCTGATAGATTAATAAATACCAACCACATCCATTCTGGATTCCAAAGTGAAAATCTTTGTTTACTGATTTTTGTGTTTGAATTAGATGCACATTAAACATTATTCAAGTGGTTTCAGTACAACGTAAATACTGTTTTAAAATGCTCAGTTTTTTTGGGAGGTTTTATTCTGTTTATGCATTCTATAAAAACTATTCTTAAAAAATTTGCCCGTTTCTATAAAAGTATAAACATCTTACAGCGTTATAACTTTATTTTCTAAATTTTGTACAAAGTTCAGAGTATCAAACATCATTTTGAAGATCTCGTAGAGTACCTTGTGTTAATAGGATCTTTTGTAATTATCTAAAATGAGCTTAACTCTATATTTTTTTATCTGACACAATATGTAATTACTAAAGGCCAGTTGTTGGTTGCTTATCTATATAATTATAATTAATTAAAACAAGTTGTCGATTTTTTAAGAACAAATTGAATAAATACATAATACATAAACATTGGCGAAAATACAGTTATGTCAATTTTAATAAGTCCACAGGCGGTCTTAAATGTTTTGTACATTTAAAATCTCAACTTAAATAAAGTATAGTAACTCAAAAAAAATCATTGCATTTGTCGAATTCAAATTTATCATTTATCTCCAAAGCTACTGCAGTTTATTTCATTCAATATCAAACCGAATACAGATTATCTCTTATTCCTAGTTGATATCTTTATACGATGGCAAGTCCAACAGAGCAAACCCAATCCATATAGTTTCTTCTAATTTATGTCAAATTAAAATGAGTAGATTTAAGACAACAGAAGATTAAATTAAACAAAAATTAAATTATTAACCTCCTTTTTCTATACTATTTTAGCTCAATATAGAAAAAATAACTTTTCATAGAAAAAAAACTTACTCGAAATAAGAACTCAATGCATCATCTATTCTACAATATTTCGGCAATAATATCTTTCAAGCATACAACTACAGTTATAGATAATGACCCTGATAGGTAAATAAATTATTTTGGCTTAGCTAGTAATTTTTAAAAACAGAGTTCCTAACTTTGAAGTTTGATTACATGAAGAAAGATCAAAACAGATTTTTCGATACCAGCCAGAATTTTCACTTCAAATTTTCACGATACGCCATAGTGAGAACTGAATCTAATGGGCATACCAGCTTTAATTACATACTGGATATTTGATGAATTGATTGTTTATATAAGACTGCTTTTTTTTTGAGCCAATCGAATCACATAGTAGTAATTCAGTGGAGTAGGATTTCCAAACCACTATATTAATTTTACTCAAACATTATTGTTGCCATTAATGCTACGGGAACCCACTGAAAGTGGCTGTGTGGATGTCAATATTTATAAATAAATAAGAATTTTTTCTTCTAAAAATTAAAACTTTATGAATATTTCATAAATATCTTGTTATTGCACAAACTTATTTATGAAGATCTGAAGTAATCTATAAGATGCTGATGAGAAAATAAAATAGTAGGTGATACATAAAAGATAGAATTATCCCAAATAAAATTTATGAGGAATAAATTAAATGGGTATATCTCCTTTAAATAGTATACTTTACTGCAGATGATAATGTTCCATGTTTTCATTCCTTACCCAATAGTTACATATTGTTACAAACCTGTAATTTTGCTTCCCAGCACGACTAGTGTCATCGTAAGAAAGACCGTTGTACGATCTGTCCTGAGCGGGTGCCGCGTCAATGAACTCAGAGCTTGGAGACTATTTGGCGACGAATTTGGGGACAAAATTGATAATACAGGAAAGTTCGATAATTTTCATGATCCATCCACTAGGAACCGAGATACACCCAGATACGGCCTGATTGGTCCAGAAGATTCTAGCCCCGCCTCTCGGAACTATAAAAGACAGGCACTCTTACTCATGGAATTCAAAAATGAACAGGAAAAATAAATTACTTATTTACACAGTCTATTTGAGTCTAGTACTCACCTATGCCTGCCCAGTGAAGGGGTATGCTGCTAAAAGTAACTTCAAACTTATTGAACAACAACAAAACCAAATAATAAAAAAATATTTGTAAAGCACCCAGATTCTTCTCCAAATCAGAAAGATACAAAGCAATCGAATATCCACCGCTCAAAAAATTTGTTCAAAAACTAGCCACTAACTTTTTTAATAACCTTGAAAATATTGATAACGAAGCAATAGAACTAATCCCTAAATACAATCCCAACCCACGAATTAAAAGACCCAAAAATGTTCTCCTTTAAAGCATAACCCTTTCGCTAACAAGTCTAACCCTTTAACATTACCTGACCAAATCAATGTAAACAGTCGATGCCCATGGCGCCATCTAGTGTTATAATTATTCACATGTAATCTCACCCTGCATTTGATTTACATCGCAAAGTCTTCAGCCAGCATGCCCACTCACCCACTCCACCAGTAACAACCAATAGCTTTACGCCATCCAATAATCCTCCTCAGTCCACCCAATCACAACGCTAGCTTCACCACAGAACCTTACCTCAGTAATTTCATCAATAACCCAACAATATCATGGCAAAATACTAAAAGCAAGGCTCTATCGGCCACATCAATAAGGGGATAGTCCTTCTCCAAGGACGGGTGCCCCGATAAGCATATCATCGAAATCGAAGTTACGAAATCTTTGCTTTTCGAATGGTAACGTTGCTGTGAGCTCAGAGTCATGATAATTATCGGTCTAAACCCGTGAAGATGAAAATTTTCATTTGCATTTTTCCTTATATTACTGAGTTAATTAAAGATATGTTAACTAATTAATTAACTTAAAAATTCTTCTTTGATCATTAACTGTTCTTTAAATACTCGAAACAGCAATTTCATCTTTTCATTCTTAAGAGCAATAGTATTCTTTCTAGGTTTAAATTTATAAAAAAAAAGTTCAATTACGTTTCCAAACAAATCGAAACAATCTCTTGATGTAAATCATAATTGGAAATCCTAAAAGTATTCTTATTATTGATATTTTCTAAATCACTTGCTCATGTATAATAACATGAAACTTCTCAAGCATTTTTCAGACGATACGAAAGAAGACGACTTTTTTGCTCTTTATAAAAATATTAAACTTCTTCTCTCAGAAAGTAATTCGATGCATAATTATTCACATAATACGAGGACTTAAAATAGTTTTATATTGTCCAAAATATATAAATCCATTTTCTATGAAAAATTAATCTAAGTCTTCTTACCATTCTATAAGTATATTTAATAATTAAAAAATAAAAAAAGCTTCAAAATAATGCACCATTTTGAATGGTGCCCGAGTGAAGACTTCCTAATACAAAGGGTCAATTTGAATTCACTCTAGCACTAATCATACTAAAAAAAGTTCACGTATATTTCTAAGCACTTCAAAATAATTTCTTTTTATAAAATATAAATGGAAATCCTTAAAACACAATTATTATTGGCTTTCTAAAACATTTGAAAATGAATAGTAATATCAAAACTTCTTAAACCTACTATTAAATGTATATTTTTTCTGATGTATTTAATAGAATTACTTTCTGAACTTTTTTATGGCACAGAGTTTAAATTCGATACTGAAACTAAATCCTGCGGCTAAGAAACTGAATTTACTTTCCAAAGAACATTTTATGAGAAATGGAAGTCAAAAATCAAAATTGTCCAAGGTTGAATTCTTAGATAAAGTAAAGATATATTTTTTTCTCGCATTTACGGTAAAGCATTGAAAATTGCAATATAAAATAGTTTATAAACCTTCATCAAAAATTGGAAACCACAAACAGTTTTCGACGAATTCTATTTTTGTTTTATTTGATTTAGACTTTTTTAAACAGCCCGAAGGTTGTCTTGTCAGGCAGTTAAAAAAAACCTTGTTATTTGCTTTTCAAGTTATTGGAATGATCGAGAGAATATAAAAGGAAAAACAAATCTTCTTCTCAAAAAATATTTGTCATTTAAGGAAAACTTATTAATTTATAACTAGCTTCCTTCGGCAGCTGGTACATCAAAAAAGCCTATTGTCTATAACTAATTAAAAATTTAACCATAATATGGGTCTCATTATTCAGTTAACAAAAGTAATCTTAGGCATAAAATAGTGACACGCATTGCAGACTTGCAATTTTAATAGCCTTACACCTACTCTGCCTTTTAGAATATGAACCTTTATTAATGGAATTAAAATGCCTATATATCGTAATGTCATCAAAAATGTAAATGTTCGGACAATCCGATCTTCTAAATAAATGCACGTTATATTTCCCATAACCATATTTTCTTATTATTTATATAAAAATAACTTATTTTTTAACTCCCATTATTTTAAGTAAACTTCCAAATTTTAAAAAATTGGTACTTATATTTCTCGTGTATTCAAAAGCATTTTGTTAAGATCAGTACATTTACGTCCCATTTTAAAGTTATTTTGGGAAGGATCTCAAAATTTTGAACCACAGTCGGATGAGGAAGGCACCTGAGCAGGCACATAATCTTACGCACCCTACCAGCGACAGAATGTGTGAGCCTGACGGATTTAACGTACACCAGTCCCTTCTTCGGTGGAATCGGGTCTCGAAATCTGAAACCTTCCGGTTCCGAAGCCGAGGCCTTACCACGTGCCCACTGCGGCCCGCACTTATATCAAGAACCATCTAGATCAAATAAGAATTATAGTTTTTGAATATATGCATGCAAGCAAACTTTCCTATTTATAAATATAGATTTTCGTTAACCCTTAAACAATTTACATGAAACCATGATAAGCAATAAACGTTTTTGATTATTGAATTTAAAAAGCATATATTCAGGTATTGGTTAGAACTAAACTGGTTATGGTGGAATATTGTACATTGAGATTAGGACACCCGTCTTTGCAATTTTTTTACAAATTTTATTATTAAACTTTTCAAATGTAAGTTCTTTGCACATTTTGATCTAATTTTTTTTTAAAAAAACAACTTCCGAGTTTGTTAAATGAAGATATCAAATATATAAATAATGTAAAAAGAAGTATAATATATAAAAAAGACAATAGTGAATTCTTATTTTTAAAGTTGAAACAACTCGTTCACATATAAAAGAAATCATTCAGTAAATCAATGACATTATCAGTACATTGACTTTAAGTATTTCGCCTCACATTGTATTTATCATGAAACACTACTTCTGTAAAAGAAGCATCGTTCCAAAAATAAACTTCCTTCATTTTTTTAAAGTAGGGATGGTGCATTTGTCTGGGCGGATATTCGAATTCTCAATCAGTTTCCAGAAATTCAATCGCACTGAAAAAGATCCTTGCCTTTAAGCCTGAAGGCTTGCTACTCGAATTCTACAAACGAAATCTTTTCAGGCATAACAAAGAAAAGAGGAACATTTGTATTTCCTATATACAAAGAAGCTGCAGGAAACTTTATAAAATGCTTTTTAGTAAATCGAAACTTTGCCTTTACTTTGTTATAAAGGATTTAAATAGATTTAGCATTTGCTGTTTATTGCATTTTGTTTTTTCTGAAACGGATTTTAAATAGAAGAATTCTCTGGAAGGTAAATTTCTAATGTAATTTCTCCCAGTGAGTAAAACTTTTTTTTATTAAAATTAAACGTAGATTTACATTTTATTAATTTTTTTTTTATTTTAAAAAAATAATGTAGTATTATTTCGTTTCACTCACTTTTGCAAGACGTTCTTGTGCTAATCTAGTCATCCTTAACAATAATAAATTATTGCCTGCGTATTCTAGTGTTCTATAAGCTATATTAACTTAAATGAAGTTACTAAATTCGCCACAAAGGAAATGCTATAAATTTGCAATATTGCTTTTAGAGCAGTAAGTAATTTTTCGGATTGCTGTAAAGGTTGCTTAGTAGATGTAGGATCAATAACCCCCCAGGCATTGGTGACCATTTGGCGAAAAAATAATGGACCTAGAATATTCAAGAATCATGAAACTAACTCAAATGTTTTAGATTCTTCTTTTACTTTTCACCGAAAATATCATTACAATTATTATAATTTTTGTGAATTACATACAAATTAATTATTTATAATTTGTGTTATTATATTAATACTTCAGATAATAGCAGTTATGTCACATTAAGTTATTATTAATTTATTTACTAAATACTTCTGGGAATTATTAGAAATCTGAACTGAAATTTATAATTTACATTTAATACAGTTTTCTAAAATCTATTTGAAAATGGAAACAGCAAATTTTATTAATCAAAATGAATGATTGCACTAATGTTGTAGCGTTACTACTTCTCATAATTAAACCCTAATTGTTGAAAATGTTATCTGAATTTTAATGAGGCATTTATTCTATTAGAAAATAAAATAATATAGCCAACCTTCTTAATGATTCGTGCCGGAGATATAAATTGACACGAATTTGTCTGCATGAAATTAAATTTTGTTTTGCCTTGTAAAATTACTTTTTTATAAGCAATAAACTGAAAATACAATTTGAACAGTTACATGTAACATATAAACTAAAAACTATTTTCATATCCCTGATGTATTTATGTAAAATGCTTTGATAATGTTTTGAACAGAATTTCAACTTTTATAGCATCATCATTGGATATATTTTATGAATAACATCTTTCTGAAATTCGAAATTCATCGGCCATTCTATTTTTAGATAGCCTACTTTTTGATACATTATATTTCCTAAATTTAAAGCGAATTTTCACTTTAACACCAAGAAAATGTCAAATATTCCTAAAATCTGTGAATACTTGACTTTGTAAACTTAGATTATAATTACTATAATAACATTTTTTATAATAATGATATGAATATTAGAAAATGAATACTATGAATATTCTCTGCAGACATTCAATGCACAAAAATACAAATATGTTCTAATTTTTTAAAGTATAAAATATTAAAGTGAAACTAAATACTCAACTTAGGACACCAGATTGATGTATTTGAAACATTAATATTGCCACATTGAAGAAAGACTGTCGAATCTCCATGGCCGAATGGTCATGGCACTGGTCTTGTGATCAAGAGACCTGGGTTCGAAACCCGCGAGAGACACTGAGATTAATGGTGTATGTAAATACTTAATTCCTTGATTTTATGTTTTCCTTTATTTCATGTTCCAGAAGATACTGGACATTTCTTTAGTTTACCAGACAAGTGTTCCAGACTTTTCTTACTGTCTCCAGAAGAGTATTCTGGAACTTTCTCTGCTTATATAAAAGCAGAAGATTTGCCAGTTACTGTATTCTCAGTTCTGAGTTCAGTTAATAAATTGGTTTAGCTCTATCTCTTGTGTATGTCATTAAGTTCTATACTAAAGTATCTACGTGACATTCTTTGGTGGAGGCGACGGGTACGATTCCAGTCATTGTGGAAACGCAATTACGAAGAAGCGATCGCCTTAAAGGCCTTGAACCAGAATTTGAACTTTATAATCCACCATCCAGAAAGACAAGGGAAATGTCTGTGGAACCGGAGACAAAACCGATCATCTTGACATCAGCACAGCAACAATACAGGAATCCCTCTGTATTTAAAGGAGACGTAGGACAAGACCCAAACAAATGGCTGAAGGAATACGACAGAGTATCAAAATTCAACAGATGGGATGACATGACTTGTCTCGCAAATGTGTTCTTTTTTCTGGACGGCACAGCGAAGCAATGGTACGAAAATAATGAGGAAAAATTGACTTCCTGGGATGTTTTTAAATCAATGTTAAAAGAGGCATTTGGAGAATCACAGCACTATGTAAAGAAGGCAGAAGATAAACTCAAGTATAGAGCTCAAAAACCTGGCGAAACCACGCAATCATACATCCAAAGAGTGTTGGGATTATGCCATCAAGTCAAACCAGGTATGTCAGAAGAAGAGAAAGTGTCTCCTCTGATGAAAGGAGTCGCCGAAGATGTTTACCAGGCACTTCTGATGAAAGAAATAACCACTACAGAGGACTTTATAAAATGGTGGAGAAAAATCGAAGAAATGCAGCAAAAGAGGATCCGTGGTAGGAAATTTGAAAGGTTCCCAAATGTCGTACCAATGGCTGCAATTGACGAAAAACTGGATCTGGCATCACTAATACGTCAAATAGTGCGGGAGGAGGTCCAGCGCATTATGTCTCCAGTAGTCGATCCCGAAGTCCAGGACAAAGGCATTGAAGCCATTGTTCGAAAGGAAGTGGAAAATGCTTTGGCTCCTTTGTCACAGACAACACCAGAGTGGATAAAGGTCAAACCAAGACGCCAACCTACCTATGCAGACTTTGACAGACGACCTATGCCCTTAGCACAGCAACCACAGAGGAAGACGGATGTCTGGCGCACCCCTGATAGAAGACCCGACTGTTTCCATTGTGGCCGCCCTGGCCATGTAGTTCGATATTGCCGAGATCGCAAAGCTATTTTTGAGGTACATCGGGCTAATAGGAGAGATTTCGGCCGTCCACAGTCGAATGAGGGACGCTATGCCGACGAATACAGCCGACCAGCAGCCCGAGGTTTGTCGCCCATCCCATCAAGAGGACGATCTCCAACACGCCGCTATAGATCTCCGTCGCCATATAGAAGATCCAGTCAATCTCCTAGCCGCAGAAATGAGGAAAACTAAGCGGTGCGACCTTCCTTGGGGGTGAGGCCGCTAGTGACAAAAATCCTCCGATGCCGCAACATTGTGCCGCAAAGATGACCGGAAACAACATAGAAATAATCGTCGACAATAAGCCAGTACCTTCCCTTGTGGACTCTGGAGCCTCATTTTCTGTAATCTCGGAGAAGTATCGTTGCCTATTGAAGAAAGTTATGTTTTCCACAACTAACAATGTTCTTTTAAAAGTCGCCGATGGAAATTACGTGAGACCAGTGGGAAAATGTACGCTTCGTCTCGAAATCAATGGCCGACCTCAAGCTTTTGAATTTATTGTTTTGCCGCAATGCAGTCATGATATCATCCTTGGTTGGGACTTTTTGGGCTCTTCTCAAGCTGTTATAGATTGTGGCCGTTCGGAGCTCTTGTTTCAAGACGTCCTTCGAGAATCCCAAACTCCAGACTCCAGCCGTTTATTCACGATAGAAGACTATACAGTACCTGCTCGTTCTATCAGAAAGATTACTGTCTTAGGCCGTAAGAACCTTCGAGCTATCGACGTAATAGTAGAGGGAAATAGGAAACTCCTCTTGATCAAGGAATTAAGTATTTACATATACCATTAATCTCAGTGTCTCTCGCGGGATTCGAATCCAGGTCTCTTGATCACAACACCAGTGTCATGACCATTCGGTCATGGAGATTCGACAGTCTTTCTTCAATGCGGCATTGCTCTCTCCTTTACGAACTAATGGGCGCTGAATGGATGTCGCACTATTGACCCCGGTTTTGACAGAAAACTTAGCTATAAATATCTATTTGGCGCCTTTGGAGACAAAATAAAAGATTCTAATTTCCAAAGTCACCAAACAGTCATATTCCAAGAGCATTTGGAATTTTGGTGATAGGGCCGATAGGAGTCAAATTATGCCGATCCTTCGAGAACTTTCTGCGCCTTTCTTTGCAAGCTATCAAAAGCATGCAGTCTAAACCGGTGACTGTCGTATAGTTATTCATCAACGAACCCGATCAGTTCAGCAAATGCTAGCGTTGACTGGAGCTCAAGGGATTAGCGAGTTGATGATCAAGCCGTTCGCTGAGTCTTGGAGACGAACCAACATCAGTTAAGTATTCAATCGTCTGGTAGTGAATCGGCAGTAGTGAACAACTAAAGCGAGGAGACAGTGGAGAATAGCAGGTATTTGGAGGGACTAGAATTCTTTCATCTTGCTGCGTTCTGTCCGGCTACTTTGTGTGGTGTTGTGTTTTTTACTACCAATTAATTTCTTATGGGTCTGCTGTTTGTTATCAGTACTGATCTGTATTGCTTGCGTACATCTCTGTATGTCTTTCGCTTTCTGTGTATTCATGTCTTCGTGTTAATAAACATGGTTATTTGTTATTGAGGCCTGATGACTGTATCACCGTATACTTACTAAATCAAACTCGTCAATTTTACAGAATTTAAGTGCAGAGATTTCCCTCAACAATTTGGGCTTTAGAAGTGGAATAGCATAATTCTGTGAACAGTTTTCCATCACAATATCATAAAGTATTTAATCACATAATATTTGTACTATTGTTAAAAGGCCAGATAAAATATTCTGCATATTAACGAATAATTTACAAGAAATTTGAAATGTGCAACATAACGAAAAAAGGAAAATTCTATAAATGATTCTAAATTCATAAAAGAGTTTAATAGAGGTGAGATTTA
>JAPMOR010052173.1:0-18773 GCA_026543865.1 Argiope aurantia | reverse complement strand
CTTCAAAAAATAATGTATTTAATATCATCGCACATAACATGAGTGAAAATCTAATCATTAAAATAAGGGAAAATATTACTGTATATATTTAAAAGTGTTTTTGAAAAATATATATTAAGAGAAAAAATGAATCAAAATAAAGATTTATGGTTGAAAAGCTTTTTTTTTTAATTTTAAGGAGATATAAAAATAATTTTTATTTAATAATATATTTTTTATTTATTGAAAAGGATCGTTAAATTTTATCAATTTTAATTAAAAATGTAATTAATTTTAAAAAATTAACATATGGTACAGAATTGAATAACAAGTAACTGGTACAGAATTGGAAGTCCTTGAAATTGTTGTCTTGTAGAGTGTTTGGAATATTTGTTTATTTATTTATTTATTGCAAGTTGCATCATCTATATTAACAGGTAATTCAGTTTAACTTGATAATAGTTATATAATTTATAAATATTACCATGATCAATTTAGCACTAAATTATTTATATTATAATCCATTAATGAGAATAATCAATAATACATAAAATAATTAATTAATTAAACTAGTTAATAAATAAATAATTAAACAACCTTTAATCAACATTGTTTTTAAATGCTGTTTAAACATAGACAGAAGCGGTAAATGCGAGGAGCAAAAAGTTACGTAGTCACACACATTACGTCATCGTGGGACTTATTCAGAATGCCCTCTGTTGTGTCACATGGTTTAAACTTAAGTATATAATAGTGGCAAAAAAAAAGATAAAAATATCTGATTAATGATTAGTCATTGTATCCAAATAATCATAAATCATCGTAGAGATTTGTATTGCTTTTAACGTTGGCTTAGCTGCTTTTGTATTTAATGGAAACTGTTCACCTTTCATCTTCCGCAGTTTATTGAATCTCCAAATGGACTGTTCCCTCTCTCAGAATAGTTTTAGCTTTTTTTGCTGATTAACAGGAATTTTTGAAGAACGGTGATGAAACTATGATCTTTTAGTTTATTTGGTTTATTTTTATTTAGTCAGGAGCCTAGCTTTTACTTTTTTTTCTTCTCTTTTCGTTTTTACTCTCTCGTATGCGAAGTATACAAAGCGAAAGTATTGCAATCATGGAAAAACTCGAGCTATTGAAGAATCCACAATCTTCAAAACTCCTTGAGATTGAAAAATACATTTTTGGCATTGTGTCTGTCTAATGATTTGTCAGTGAACCAGTCTGCCTGTTTCCCTGTTTGTGAACACAATAACTCAGAAACGTTTTGAGCTAGACTGCTGAAATATGGTATATGGTATATTCAAAAATATAAGAAACTGATCTGCTAAATTATTTCACAAATTCCAGTTCTTTCAAATACGAATTATTTAATGGAAAATCAATTTATTTCTGTTTAAATTATCTTTGAAATCATAAAAAAATATTAATAATTAAATTGGAATTAATTTGCATAAATGGTGAGTTAATATTAAAGTAAGCTCTACTTTATCAACAATTGATAAAAAAATTAACATCTGATGTATCGTAAGGTTATTTAAGAAGAAAAATTTGGGTGCATTGTTGTCTCGTTTTGAAAGGCAGCATGTTCGAAGAGCTAAAGCTCAAGGGTGCGGTCCTTACTGAGTTGAACGCAGCAATTAGTGTAATTGAATTTAAATGTGATTCAGCGTTATAATAAAGGAAAGGGAAGCGCCTGTTTTGTTTAAGCATTATGTCAACTCTTTACTTTTAAATTAACAGGGATGAATACTAATTCTATTTCTGGCAACAAGCATTTCATTACTTACATATTTCAAAAATATGATGAAAAATGAATTGTAATGTCGAAAATTAGGAATTGTGTCTCCGTTTGATGTCAATATCTCATCTAGTTAGATAACGGAGATTTGGTTGAGGCTTTGAAATAAAGTTTGTAGGTCTACAGAGTGGTTATAATTAATGTTCCTCTTTGAAATGGTCATGAAAGAAAAATTACTGGACCAAATGTTATCAAACTTGGTAATGGTTTAAAGGAGGCCATGGGATTTTTTTTCACCAAAAAAAATAATAAACTCACCACCAGGGGGGAATGGGGCTGTCTGCAATGTTGTTAAGCAAAATAGGTCATGAACATGTCGATTTAAAATGTGTTTAATCGTTTCTGAAACGTATTACAAAGCATGTTCAATGTAGCGTCCACCATTTTCTGAAAGCATGTTCAATCGCATTATTGCATTCTCAACATTAGCTATTAGCCTATCAGGAGGAATGTTAGGCACACTTCGGTGTAACGCATCTTTCAGGTCCGTCAAAGTGTTTAGATTATTAACATAAACAGTGATTTCGAGATAACACACCTTGAGCATGCTTTGTAGCAAGATTCAGAAACGATTAAATACATTTCAAACCGATGTTTTCATGTCCTATTTTCCTTAACAATATTTCATACAGCGCCATTTCTACCCAGGTGGTGGTTTTTTTTTATTTTATTTTTTCTGCCGTAAAAGAAATTCAAATGACGTTCCTTTAAATTATTACTAAGTTTGATAACATTTGGTCCAGTAATTTTCCTTTCATGACCATTTCAAAGTGGAACATTAATTATAACCACCCTGTATATCAAATATTAAATTTAATCATTCTAATTACAGAATGTGATGTCGAAAATTTGGAATTGTGCTTATGTGTGATGTCGATAACTCAACTAGTTAGATAATGCAGATTTGGTTGAGAAATTGAAATAAATTTTGTAGATATACATTAAATTTTAAGTTAAAGCGTTCAAATTAAAAATGTCTATAATACCTGATCGATACATTATAATTTAATTCGAAATTAAATTTAAAAAATTTATTTCGTATACGTATTCGACGAATTAGATAAGATAAACTTCAAATGATTTAGTTTTCATCTGCAATACAAAACTATAATTATTGTTTATTTTATTAGTCACCAAAAGATGTTCGGGACTGAGATGAGTACCATACAGTAATTCTGTACAGAGAGCATGAACAAAAATTGAATGAAACTGAATGAATTGTCATATCAGAGAAGACCATGCATGAACACTGGCGTACAATAATTACGAAATATTAACTTTTGAGGTGAATTTAGCATTTTTACTGAATTTATCGCGTCATCTTTGGCGATTAATCTCTGCCATACCGTTAACAGTATCGTAAAATCGAATTTGTGCTTTAAACGCGTTTTTCCCAATCGATTCGTTATAATACAACTGTAATTTGAAAGATATATTTCGAAACCTAATTCGAAATACATGTTTTTTTCAAACCAGTGGGTCTGCGACAAGGAGAATAATCAAAATCTAAAATTCAAGGTAAAAGTGAAGTTTTGTGTGTCCCTTGCTGCGTCAAGGATGCCAAGTCGCCAATAAAGATGGATGACAAAGTAAACAAACACTTCTGCGGAACAGTTACAGTTACCATTTTCCGCAATATAATTATGATTTTTTTTACTGATAAGTATTGTTTTTATCAACCCGTAAGTATTGTTTTTTTGGGACCGGCTGCGTCTGTCTGTTGGATGCAGAACAAAAGTTAGAGCATGCAATGCCTTCGGCATCTATAGAAGGCACCGGACAGAGTTATTTAACTTAAAAAGAATATATATATATATATATATATATATATATATATATATTCCACTCACACTTCTTTCATTCTACAGGTTCGAAATATTGCCCTCCATCCCATTTACCCGACATCCATTCTTGCACAATTGCCGACATATCAAGGGAACCAAACGTTAGAGCACCAAAAGAATCATGAGAACTGCAAAGAATTCCATTGCAGCTTTTTAACGTAAGAATGCAGACTATTTCGTAAAGTGAGAATTCAGACGATTTTTTTAAAGCGCATACTGACAATTAAAAATTGCAAAAGAATAAATATTTTCTTTTCGAATTTACATTAAAAATAAAACTGCAGTGTCTTATTAGTTGTAAAAAACTTTTAATTATAATAAAGAACAAAATTAAAATATTTAATCAATATTATTTTTTAATATTTTTAATTTAACATTTTTCATAGAATAGTTGTAGTTCATGTACAACTCAACCATTGCAAAAACTAGTAAGCAAAGCATTAGGGTTGCTAGAAGACCGTTCCGTTGGGTTGTCATACTTGCGACAAACTCGGGAGGGGGCACACTAATCTTCACTTGAATCAAATTCGAATTTTCTGATGATTTTGATACTTTGTATACGGCATATTCAAAGAAATAAAACTGCGAGAAAGTAAATTATGAAAAGAGGAATGTACTACATTAGTTAGATGATACCAGCAATTCCCTGTCTTAGTAAAAGCCTTGAAAACACTATATTAAAATTATGAAAATACTATATTATGATTTGCTTCTTTAAAAAATCTGCAACTTATTTGATTCAGATTTTTATTTTGTGAATAAATAAAATCACTTACTTCATAATTTGTTGAAAATATTTTGGGTATTTTTATGTTTTGTTAACCAAAATTTATTCATGGGGTAAGAATTTAATCGTGCACATCACACTTCATTTTTTATGAATTTTGTTAAGTTTTTAAATTGATCTATCTATATTTATAATTCCATCGCCTATCTGTGGATATTGGAAAATTTTAAATGCTGCTAATTTTTTTATGGGAAAAATAAATTTCTTTTTTGCAGAGATGAATTATGTCTTGAAATTTCTTATTCTTATCTACGATGTAATTTTTCTGATAATTTATAAGATTTTAATCCTAGGATTTGCTATTCTAGAATTTTTTAAATGATGACAAGCTTAATATTTTACTAAATTTTATTACTTGATGGAAATATGTTACTGTGTGGAATTACTCTTGAAAAAATAACCAAAGAAATCTCTTAGATTTAATAGTAATCTCGCGAAAATATGAATAAAAAATACACTGTAAGAGTTTGCTGTAATTAATTTTATATTTATAGCATACTTCTCGATTAATTTTAGAAATTTGGAAACATTTTAACTAAAAAATAAACGAATTTGTTTACAAATTATTTGAAAGATAATATGTGAAAAATTTGTGCATCTATATCTTTCAGTAAATGTGTCCAAAAATTTTTAATAATACTAAAGGCAAATATTTTTGAAGAAAAATTATTTATAATGTTTGTTAATGTACATTTTTTAAAAATCTGCTTTTTAATACCTGAGAACGACCATAAGTTTTTTTTTATTTCATACTTTTCCATTAGAGCTATTACTTTTTTTGTCAGTTCTTTTTTTAAAAAATACATGTAAATTAGTTTAATTAATTTAACGTCCCTTTTTAAAGCAATACTAGGGTTATTTGGGGATATTTTAATTCTGTACCACTATCAAATGATGAGAATGACAACTGCAATATTGAGATCAAGCAGAATTAATTTTAGCTGTTCGATAGCTTTTGTTATCAACTTGTTCATCAAGAATATTACTTGATTCGATTTTAATTAAATACCTCATATATAGATTGATTATTTATGGTCCCTTTTTCATTAAAAATCGAACTATACGCTGTCTTATAGATTGTAGTTAGTTTACCTTTTTTATTAATCATGCAAAATTCGGAGTTGATTCCAGATTTAAAGTGCAGAGTTTACATGCGCTATCCGAACATTTCTATGAGCACTTCAGCTTTAACAAAACATGCTAACAATAAACAAAGGAGACCAAATATAAGATATAACTATTTCGTATACTAAATATATTTTTAATATATTCACTATCTTAAAGGAAGGGCGTTTTATAAGTCCACAAACGCTTTAGTGAAATGACTTAAGAAATAAATTCATTTCAAATTGTCAAAGTATATGAAAAAGTCAGGCCTTGGTTATTAAAAAAGAAAGATAAATGATAGAAATGGTTGGAGTTTTATTGCAACAATTTAAATTATTGTTGAAAAAGAACCGCAAAAATATTTACTAGTTGTGAAAATCAATAAAAATATTGCCGAGCAACAAAACTGATATCTTTGAATAAGTAGTATTTTATTTTATTTTTAAATGATGTAAAAAAATTGTCTTTCTGTAAAAATATGTCCTGCAAATATCATCGATAACCAACAATGTTCTTCAATTCTTCATTATTTACAATTTTTAAAATACCACTCGCATTCATTAAAATGTTTATGTTCCAAATTCAATAATTCTAAGTCCGCATTTAATTGTTACAATATTGTTTCAATATTGCTGCGAAATTCTAAATAAAAAATTTAAGCTCATTTTGATAAAAAAATATTTCATCACCTTTCAATTAATAGCATATAGTATTGTTATGATCTTATTTTGAATAATTGTATTCACTTCATTCTTTTTAAATCAGCATTATTCGTATAACAAAAAGCAATATATGATATTTTAACTGTGAGACATGATGTTAATTCTCAATTAATTTAATCGGAAAGTATAGCTTTATATGTTAGAATTTTTATTTCCCGATTGCGTGCATTTGACACATTGTAATATTTTTTATGGTCAGTTGTCTTACTATAATAAGTTTTAATATTCAGATATTTTTATCTTTATTTTATTTGAAAATTTCTTTGAATTTTTTTTCTATATTATATATTCTCAATTTTCCTTCAAATTCGATCATCATACACTAAAATTGTAGGATTAAAATCCTATTGTGGTATGAAATTCTAACGATCATATGCAAGGAAAAATGAAACTTCAAAGCAGGAACAACGCAGATTTAATTGTTACGAAATATAATTTACTCTAAATATCTCATTCCAATAGACAGTTAGTTTATAATATAGCTTTGAAGGCACTCGTTCTAAAATATTATAAAATAATTCAAATAATTAAAAAAAGAGGTTAAAGTTTATAAAATGCCATCAGTTGAAGGTATCTAAGCATTTTTAACCTTTATGTTTGGGATCTACTTAAATAATCCCCCATCAGTCTGTTACCAATATAATAAAAGCAGATAATCAAGCAAAGTAGTTTTTGATAGATTGAATTTCAGCATTTTTAGTTGCAAATACTGACACCCACATCCATAAAAGTATCTACCTAATACATGTCAAAAACTCTGACATATTTTAAAGGAAAATATGGAGTTTAATTTCAGTGTTACTAATGAGTTCTTTGTTTCTGAAAGTGGAGAAATTTCCATTAATAATCCTTTGGCAAGACTATTGAAGTTGAGTAATGTTTTCGTTGTTGAATTGCTTTCAGTCAACGGGAATTTTAAGATAATTGGAAATAAAAAAGGATAAATCACTAATTGCTAATTTAAAGAACTTGATTAAAATAGGAAAATAATTGCTTTTTAAATAAGATTATTTTGATTATTAATAAAATAGTTCTATTAATACTTATAAAATAATTAATAATTTATTTCTTTTTATCGCTAGTTTTTGAGTTTATTATTTTGATGAAAATCGTCTGCTTCATTTTTCTGAATTCATTAACTTTTTCATAATCCATAATTTTATTGCATCGTTGTTATATTTTCAGTGGAGATTTCCATAATTTTTTTGTTTCCAATTTTACATCCGTTTTAGGCTTTCATCTTCTTGGAAAAATACGCATAATTCTTTGAGGTAAGGATGAAAGGTTATTTGATTTTCTTTTATGAATTGATGCTGTTAGAAAAGATTGGCACTAGTAGATTCAATATTCATAGCCGATGTTCTTTATCTTTTGTCCTTTCAAACTTTTTCTCTGCTAATTTCCTCAAAATACTTAATTTTGATAAACTAAAGAAGATTCCAGATTCTTGTTTTATCTAATAACGGAATTGTAGAACATTTCTTAAATTTAAAATATTTGCCCATAATATTTTCAGATAACACGGTCATCTAAAACAAGGTCATCTCCAAGGCCCTTATATTTCACCAATCACAGGCAGTTCGATTAACTTGGAAAATTAATTATTAAGTAATTGGAAAAATATATAATTCAATTGAAAAAAGTAGAAATTTTAACCCATAAAGATTCAAAGAAAATATTTTAGACAGATTATTCCAAAATTCATCCATAAAAAATTCATTTCTTTAAATAAAACATTTCTATTGTAAAACTGAAAATTGGTGAAGATTTTCACCAAATAGATTTCAATTGTGGTAACTTCTTTGCATTGTTTATTTTATCAATCATCTAGCTTCTAGACTTTGCGATTTTGCTTTATTAGCGATATAAAAAGTAGATTACAAGGGAGGACACGAGGTTGAAAATGAAGTTCGGGATGGAACTTAGTATAATGATAGTATGGATTTAGAATATTTATTCATGAAAATATAAAAGCGCAATAGCCAGCCAATTTTGAGAAAATGGCCGTAGAACTCTTAGCATAGCTTATATACTAATCAAGCGTCTCCGTTATGTGTCCCAAATAATTTAGTGGATAAAGCTTCCGCTTAGCTTTCCGTAGACTAGAGTTTGTACTTGGCTAGTGCGTTTTTTTTCTCTTTTTTTATTTTTTCCTAAATTATTTGAAATTAATTTAACAATTTACAAATAGTTTTAATTCATATTTTTTCTCATTTTTTTATGTAAAAGTAAATATTTATTCTCCTAATCCCTGGATTCTAATTTAATTTTTAATAGAAAAATAATTATAAGTATGAAAGCGGTTATTTTAATATTCAGGATTACTTATATTAGCAATTAAAGGATGGCTTCAATTAATGTTATACTCATTTTTGTATGGGAAAGATAAATGTATTTTCTCTTAATACATAAGTTATAACTTATTGTTTTAAGCATAAAAACAATTATGAATGTAATTTTAACTACAGAAAATATTTCAAAATAACTATTTTTATCTTAAAATCTTTAACAGTTTTAAATTTTGGGATTTTAATTATAATAAATTGTTTTTTATATCTCAACCAATCTGTATTTATATCGAGAATGAAAGAGAGAAGCTGAAATAAAATTATATCGGCAAACATTCTAAATAACAATCATCGAAAAGAAAAAAAGAGAAAGCAGGTGTTAAGTTATGGAATGCATAGGCAGATGGTTCAAACTTTTTCGTAACATTATACGGTATGCTTTGTGTGCTGCCGGATTTTTTGAAGGTAAATAAAACATTTTATAATCGATTCGTTTAAGGTTTCTTTTGTGGATATTCCTTATTTATGAATTGTGTAAGATGTCAAAATGCATGTTTGAAATATTGTTACGATAATTAACATTCTGTATCTTGTATTTGATAAAATATTAATGCAATATTTTTATGATGTCGGTAATTTAATTTACATTTATCATCATTTCAGTTAAACTTTTTATTATTTTTCCTTCTTGAAAATAAAGTTATGATTCAAGTATTAGGTGAAGGAACATTCATTTTTGAGAGAGTTTTATTTTGAGATCATTCATTTTTGTTTGATAAAAGAGTTACATATTAATTAAAATTATCTATAATTTTATTTAAATAATTTTTTAAAAGAAAAACGCTTTTATATCCTTAATTTTTTTAAATTATTATTCAGGTACTATAAAACGAGTATGACATTAATTGAAACCATCTTTCAATTATTAATTTAAGTAATCCTGAATATTAATATAACCGCATTCATACTTATAACGGTTTTTCTGCTATAAATTAAATTACAATGCAGGCATTAAGAGAATAAATATTTATTTTACATGAAAAATGAGAAACATTATTAATTAAAACTATTTCTAAATTGTTAAATTAATTTCAAATATTTTAGGAAAAAAATGAGCAAAGAACGCTCAAGCCCAGGACTGAACTCTGATCTCCGGAATGCTACACGGATACTTTACCCAATTACTATTTGGAACTCGCAACGGCGGCGCTTGATTTGTGTATAAGCTATACTAAAAGTTTGAGGGTCATTTCGTAATTGGTTAGCTATTGCGCTTTAATATTTTCATTAATGAATATTCTAAATTAATACTATCATTATTCTAAATCTCATCCCGAACTTTATTTTCAACCTCGTGCTCTCTTTTTGTTAAACTCGCTTCAACGTTGATTTAAACTGTCTTAATAATAAATCAAATTTTGATATTTTTAGTCATCGAATACCATCTGCATGATAAACTGCATTTATAAGCTAATGTATAGCTTTTTATAGATAGGTTTTTAATAATAAGATTGCAAAAATAGAATTTAGATGTCCAATAAATATATAGTCCGTACAATGATAAGTATAATGGAAATAATGCTGTTTCTCAAAAATGAGCTCAATATAATATAATATTAAATATTTTATGTACATATATGCATAATTTTAAAATATTTCGAATAAGTTTTCTTTTTTTAGTAAGACTGTACATTTCCTTATCTTTACATTTCAATGAAAAATTTAATACATGTATTGTGTTTCATTGTTATTCCCTTTATGATTTTTTTTGAGTCTATGGATCGTGATAAGGGATATCGAATTTCTTGGTGATAATCAATTACTTTTTTATGGTTTTAAAGAATACTCATTGAATAAATTTGGAAAACTTTCAGTTAGAAAACCAAGCAAATTCTAATTTATTTAACTGAAAAGTTTTTATTCCAACATTTATCAATAGAATTTACATCCAACAGAAATGCAGTTTTAGAATATAGATTCAATAACTTTTTCAAAGTAAGAATTTACTAGTAGAAAAGAATCGCAGATACCCGCAACTTTTCCCAGTTTTTACTGCTACTAAGAATTCCTTTTCTTCTTTTCAACAGTTCTCCCTCCGGAATCCCCCTTCTGTCTGCCCATGCGCACTCCAGGGGGATGCGGAAAGGGGTGCTCCAGCTTTCGGAAGCAGCAGACGATCCCACACGTGTCTGCTAGAAACATGAGGTGGTTCCTGCTGTTGTGGCTGCTCTTTGGATCGGCCGCTTTGGCGGCCAGGCAGGATACGAAGCGGAAGAAAACCACCGTCAAGACCACTACGACCACAACCACAACCACTGCAAGACCTGATCACTTGTCGAAGGTTTCTGGATCGACCAACAAGTTGCCCTCACCAAGTGGTTACAAACCAGGTGAGTAAAAAGTTTTCAAAACTTGTGATTTCGTATTATGTATCATGGAATTTCTAAGATTAGAATTTTATAAAGTATTCTCAAAGAACATCCAAATATCTGATAATCTGTATTACGTTTTTAAATGATTTTTTTGTGTGTGCAAAAGTTCTTTATATCAGTAAAACAAACAATTGAAAAATAGTATTTGAATGAAAATTTACTAAGTATTGTAGATGTAGAGTAATATTTTGTACAAATCTGGTTTTACGAACTTTTTTTACGAACTGATTCATAGTCACGTTGAATAAAGATAATAATAAGATATTCTCAACTGATTATTTGTTTAATGAGCTTTATAAGTTTATAGCTCCTTAGAAAAATTTCTTCGATTTAGCGATTTTTGAGCAAAGGTTTGATAAGTACTGAAATTAACCTTTTTACAGATTCTCAATTCATACACTTTTACGAATTGACTGGTAGTCACAACGAATAAAGATTAATGCTAATAATAATATTAAGTAAATATTAATGTTAAAAATAGTATTAAGTAAATATTAAAGTTAAAAATAGTGTTAAGTAAAGATTAATGTTAATAATGTCGAAGGGTAATTTTGTTTTTCTACAGATTTCTTTGTTGATCCTTATAAGAGTTCATAAAAAAATTGAGTGAGAAAATAATATCAAAATTCAATTTACCCATTCCTCTAACGATTTCTAACTATACTACTTATTGTGACACGATTTAATATTCTTGAGTCAGGTACTTTCAGACAGTCGTAAATATTATGGAAAAATATTAAATATTGGGTTGTTAAGAATGTAATTTCGTTTTTTTTTTTTTTTTTTTTTTTTTTTTGTGGAAATGGAAGACAGTTTTTGTATAATAAACAAATACTTTATTAAATTATATATTGGCCGTTCTGGTCCAAAACCTTTTGCCATCTTTTTGGTAGTAGCATAAATCCACGCTCATAAAATTTTTGGTCTTTGCTGCCAAAAAACTGATCGAGGTGGTTTTTGACTTCCTCATTTGAGGTGAAGGTTTGACCGTCTAAAACATTTAGCGAACCAGTTCTGGCACTGGCGTACTGTCAATACACCTTCTCCATACACATCGGTCCATTTCTTTCTGGCTTGAACAGCATTTTTACCCTATCTGTAGTAATATATCTCGAAAATGCTGCTTATCGCTCTCCATATGTAAAAGGGCACCAACCAAACACTACTGCGTGGAATTAAATGGAATTTTTCACACACAAGCCTTGCTATATGAGCTCTCAAAGCATATAAAAATTATACGGCTTAAATGTGAAGTTGGGTGCAAAAAAATACATTTAAATCCTCTGTCGGGAAAAAACGAAATTACTTTCCGAACAACCCAATATAATAAATTGTAATTGAAAATGAAACAGAATAAATTAAGAAGAATAAAAAGTTGGAATATAGATTCGCAAGATGTCATATATATAATAGTGAAATAAAGCATAAAGAATTTAATATACTTGAGTCAGGTACTTTCAAAAAGTGGTAAATATAGTGGAAAAATATTAAATAGAATAAATTGTAATTGAAAATGAATCGGAATAAATTAAGAAGAATAAAAAGTTGGAATATAGATTCGTAAGATGTGAAGATCTAATAGTGAAATAAAGCCTAAAGAAGTATTCATTTTTATTGCTATTTTTAATAATAATAATAATTATTATTATTATTTTAAAAACTTCATCAAATATTTTTTATAAATTTAAAATTTCTACCTTAATACAAGATGCTGAATATGAAAAACATAATATGATGTGATATAAGAAAAATAAAACTGAAGAATTTGATATCAAGTTTTATTACATGCATATTTTGAATGTTCGAGTTTCTGCATTTTCTATGATGAATTATTATCTTTCTTGTACAAATTAGAGCAGTTTCTTTCCCCCTTTTTTTCTAATAATGTCTTGAATTCATAACCATAAAAGAAAAGAAATATATTAGTAATATCTATTTAAAAAATTGTATGTAAACTCGACATAAGAATTTTAAATAACACTTTACGGTCTCTGTTTCATTAATAACATTGAATAATTTTAAAATTTCGCTTAAGCAAAACAACTTTAGTTTCATAAATCTCAATAAATATTTTATAAAAAAAAGTCATTGTTTTATTGGATATAACTGTATATACACCAAGCTGCGCCTTCCATTGCTACGGAAGGTGTTGTGTTCTGATATATATCATTAAACAGACAGCTTCATCGATTTTTATTTAGACATTAGCATTAAAGAGCTTTATTATAAAGTTATTAAATAATCGAAATTATTTGAACATTTGTAATATCTTAAAAATATGAATAATAAGTAATTTTAATAAATATAAAACAATTATAATGACCTTAAAAATTTATAATATCAAGAGTAATAATTTTTTAGATGAATAAATAATATTAATAAATAAAAACATAGTTTTGAATAAAACAATAATGAAAGGAATAAAAGAAAATGTAAAATTCATATCTAATTTTTTCCAAGTTTTTTAAAGACGTGAATTTTTTTTTCATTTCAACAATAAAGAGCTCAAGTGATTGAAAGGTAAGAAAAATCATTCGTTTGTGATCACTAAAGACACAAGTCACAGTTAATTGACATTAATAACTCAAAATTGGAGAAGAAATTTTTTTCGGACTTGAAATGAACTAAAATAAATACGAAATATAGGTTATATTCGAAATATAAATTTATATTTATATAAAATTCAATGTATCAGAGAATAAAATTAATTTATCAAAGAACTGAAATTAAAAGCATTCGAATTAGTTATGTTCTGCTGTATATGTTAATACATGTTTTCAACGCTTTTCTATGCATTGGCTTTTTGATGAAATGGTACGAAGATGCAATTGACATTTACGATAAATTACTTTTTATCAAATGCAACAACTCAATTTTTATATCTGCTCCATTCATGTCTGATATTTTTTGTTTATTTGTTTTTTTATTGAAAATAAATGTATTTTCCGCTTGGAAAGATTCCTTGTATATATTAATAATGTGAGTAAAAAATATTCTCCTCTTGTATAATGTCATAAATGTGTCATTGAAGTATCGAATTAAATATTTGGATGAACATTACTTCTTTGTTTGCATTCGGAATTTGTAGTTAAGAAAAAAAATGTGGTATTTGGGTGGTAAAACACCAAATTTATTAAATTTTTCTTTTAAATATTACAATAATAATTCGTAGATATTACATTGTTTGTATATATAAATTATTGCAGATACGTGAGACGATTAAAATCTGAGAAAAAAATATTTTATTCGCCTTCGCGAGATTTATTTCTCTGTTCATAGAAAAAAAAGCATAAATGAATGAAAGTATTATATGTTCGACAGTATTTATTCAGTAAACGAACAAAATAATAAATCCCTAAATGAAATTCAAAAATTTTATTGAAATCAAATCTGATCAAAATTTAATGAATTATTGGATCATAGCCATTTTAACCTGTTAGGATTCCTTGACATATAATATAGAGCAGCTAAAACTCTTATAACATCTTTTTTTTTTTTGTGTGTGTGTGTGTGTGTGTGTGTGTGTGTGAAGATATTATTAAGACATCTTTCTTAGATTGGCAAAATGTGAGTTATTCCGTTATAATTTTTCCATGTCAAGATATCATTGTAGCTTTTATATACGGTTATAGTTAGTTAAAAGTCGATTCAGGACCATTTGTAGGAGTATTGAGTCCTCATTATTTAAGACTTAAGGTCTTAAGGAGTAGGCGTAGTTATTTATTAAGTTATTATTCGTATTTATTATTTATTAAGTTGTTATTTCCTAGTTATTATTTATTAATTCAAGGAGTTATTCGTAGGAGTATTGAGTCCTCAACTGTCAGAAATTATTTTTTTTGCAGAAAAAATAAAGAGAGAGTATTGCTATGCTCATAAAAAAGAGTTTAAGAGTTCTAATGATCAATTTGTTGTGTTTTTGAAATGTATGATAAATTGTTTTATGATTTATTATTACTGCCATCTTATTTTGCTTAGTCTCTAATGTATTTAAATCGTATGAAATATTTCAGTTGTCATTATCTTTATAAAGTTTCAACTCTGATGTATAAATAGATAGAAATTTTTACCAATTTCCGACAATGCATGATACTCTTTTTAAGTAATTCGTTGCTTATTTACAATTTAAGTAAAATGAAATATATTACCAATTAATTATGCCAACGTCAAGCTCTTTATCAACGGAATCATTTTATGCTCGAAAAAGATCACTTGAAAATTAAAGAGAACATCAAACAAAAAAAAAAAAAATTAGAATGAGACTGCAAAATCGCTATCTCATTTTGCTATCGATTTTTTATACTGCTATGTGAGATCTAACAACTATTTGTACTTTAAGGATTTTTTAAGAAATCGCATGTGCCTATACATAAAATTCTCACAAAGATCACCTCAGATATGGGGTTTGGAAGCTACCGGTATGGTGATTGATTCTCGTTGTCCTGATGGGCTATATAGAAAAGACATGGGGTCGACTACACTCTACTTATGACCAGTAGTGCCTCTTACGGGAAGGGTTGAATCATCCCGGTAATGGTCTTAAGGACTCAACTATAATCTCCGTCTAATTTTCCGCGTTCCGATCATTCAAAATTATTACTTGCTTTCGAGTTGGTGGTAGTAGTCATTAAGATGATTACTTACACATAAATTTATTTTGAAGGAGATGTAGATATAGATAGACAAACATAGATATAGATATATAGATATACTTCAAATATCGTTTTTAATTCATCTTTAACGCCTTTACTTTCTCATATACGAAACATACAAAGAGTAAGCAACAAAAAATTCAAACTCTCGATTTCGATGAATCTCTACGTTTCAAACTTCCCTGAATTGGAAATGTACGCCTTTTGATTTATGTCTGTCTGTCTTTGAACACGATAGCTCAAAGAAGATTGGAGATATATCGATGAAATTTGATATATGGATTTCCCATACAAATTGCCGATTTCTGCCGAATTTTGAACGCTAGAGGAAGTTTGTCTGTCCGGTTGTCTGTGGACAAATGAACACAAAAACTACAAAATAAGAGAGCTAGATAGATAATATTTGGTACGTATTATCTAAAAGGCAGATTCGTATCAAGTTTCAAATGAAACCAAATTAAAAAGTTGACATATGTTTATCTGTCCATTATCACTTCTATAAACAATTCAAAAACTAACGGTTTAAATAAATGGTATGTTGTCTTATGATTCAGTATGTTGTCTTATGATTAAAATTATAGTTTTATGCCAAATTTCGACTTCAATCGGTTGAAAAAACACGTTGGAAATGTATATTAGAATTTTTGGAAGTTGTTTCAGAGGTTAATCGTTAAATATAGTAAGCTAGATTCAATACAAAAGTTATATTTAAGCCAAAGGTCTATTTTTCTCAATCAATGTTCGAAAATAAAATGAAATTATGTTCTGTTTTTCTTTACTATACCGCTGCAGAAGATATATATATATATATATATATAAATTTAATACCGAAATGTACCGAAGTAAATATAAAAATGAAGGACGAAAAATGTAAAAATGTACCGACGATATGTTTCGATCTGTAACTGTGAAAAAATGTACCGAAAAAAATGTAAACTATTAATCAAGTTAATTAGAAAGAAATGCTTTTGATTATTTAGTAGTTAATGCAGTCGTGTTTCATACGGTTAGCAACTTTTAGTTAAAAAAACACTGAATAATTTTTTATCTGGCAGAATAATTAATATTACCAGAAGCCATATGTTATTAATTAGCTGCTTTTAACAATTATCTGGGGTTTCTTTTCAAAATATGTTCATATAAACAAGAAAATGGCTGTGTATTTTGTATTTTGTCTCGTTCAAAATAAATTATTCCTTGTAACTTATTTCTATCAAAAAAAAATTTCTTTTCGTAAAAATATTTTTTATTTTTTTATTTTTACCTTTGAAATACAAGAGTTCGTTTCTGAAAACCTTGTATATTTTTTTTGTGTGTGTTGTTAACGCTTGTTAAAGCTTGAAAGTTGCAGACGGTTGAAAAAAGCGATGATTTTTCTTTACTTTGCAGAACTTTATCGCCGTGAAACAGAATGAGCTTGGTGGAAATGTTTCCATGGAACATTTTTTAAATCAATCAATCATTGCACATCTGACGTTTAAGATTTCTTTTTAAATTGTTAAAAAAACACATCGGAAAGCTAAAAAAAGGAAGCAAAACTATCGAAGATTTGCTTGTTAAACTCTTTTATATTCATACTTGACTTAGTATCAAGGATTTTTTTATCTGTTTTTTTTAGTGCGAGGAAATTCAAATGAGTCTAAAAACATTGCAAAAGATTAGTTAGCTATTGTTGTATAATGCTATCAAATGTAAATTAACCCAGATTTTTTGCAAATTTCTGATTGATTTTACTAATACTATTAATGACGTAAGTGATCTTAAAAACATGTGACACTAAATTTGCGGAGTGAATAATTAATCATTCTGATTGTCGAACACACGGACATTTCCCTAAAGAAGTATTTCCGCACTCTTCGTGAGCATATACCATGTATTCCTGTTTGCAAAAATAGAAGATTCTAGATCAGAAAAATAAGGAAATAATTTTCTTGCTAGTCATACATTTATTCACATCAAGCTACTCTTTAGTTTTATATAATTTCCGATAAGCAAATCCTTATCACGGTTACGAATATTTTTTAAAGACAATAAAAATAATTTTCTTCATGAACAACTAATTTCACAAGAAACTCGCTGGGTTTGAGTATGATTGTTAAAATAAATTTGCTCTGCTTTTCATAGCGAGCTACTGATCACTCACACTCCACGTGAACGTCTAATTTTTCTTGACTTCCAAGAAAACAAAAAATCTTTCCTGCATAAGCTTCAAGACAACAGGAATACGCTGCTATCTAGGGTTAGGACGGGGAACTAATCCCGACAGTGATATTTGGCTACTTCCAACATTTAGAATTACTATGTCAGGAGTGGACACCCTAAAATATTACAGAGAATATCTTGCATGGTACTGGCTTACAATGGTAATGAAATATTATCCTTTGACATCACTTTATCATTTTACTTAACTTATCGTGTGGTGCGTATCACATGTTTTGGCTCAATCCTTGGCATTAGATTCATAGTAGCCGAAAATCAAATTTATGTTTTGGTCGCGTATTTCCCAACCAATCTATATATATATCCTTGGCATTATATATATATATATATATATATATATATATATGTGTGTGTGTGTGTGTGTGTGTGTGTGTGTGTGTGTGTGTGTGTGTGTGTGTGTGTGTGTGTGTGTGTGTGTGTGTGTGTGTATACAGGGTGGTCAAAACAACTTCCCCTATATATGAAACCCTAGCGGCCTATCCGCTCAACCCATCGAACCAAAATTTCAGACATGGTTGTTTGAAGGTATGCACTGGAGATTGTGATGATTCTAAACAACGCAGAACTCACGGTTACAGTTACAGTGAGAGAATTTTGAAATTTTCGAATGACAGCACCCACTCTTTCCTTGCGAAAATTCATCAGCGAATTGAAAAACCACAAATGGTGTTGGAACGATTAGCGTGTGATGAAAATTCTCGCCGTAAAGCATATGCAAAGAAGAGCATTATAAAGAACCAATGACAACACAAAGAGGAAAGAGAAAAAAAGTTTTTATTGGAATTGATAGTTATAATTACAGGTTTTCAACGTGTTCACCTTCGCAGGCGACAATGGATTGCATTCGAGAGATTGTGGACAACAATGCCGAAAGTAACATGAAAGGAGGAATCTGCATAACTTCACGTGTTATCGCATCTTGCAATTCTGACACAGTT